>LGRX02027939.1:0-30528 GCA_001247695.2 Cymbomonas tetramitiformis | reverse complement strand
TTTAATTATACCCCAAAACACGCCAATGCACTACAGTACGACTCGTCACGACAACAGCACCCTTGCACAGCAGCCACAGACGCCACCAATGGCGTATCAGCCGTTACATTAACCCAAAACACCACAGTCAGTTATTCCGCAGCACGACAGCCACGTCATCGCGTAAGACAGCAGCTCCAAACTCGAGTTGTGTTCGCTTAGACCCATTTCTTGGTTTACAAAATGCTTTCTCTAAGAAGCGCTCACGCTCACGCGAGCCGGGTGACACTCCACCGGGCGTCACAGTCACGACGTCCGCCGGACCAGGCTGAGCCCATCCACGGCCTCGTGAAGATCAAGAAACATCACAGGCACCATAGCATCTCAGCCGCGCCACGTGGACGAAATCTCCGGCTCGCCGCGCCGGATCACGGCTGGCACCAGCAACGCCGACGAGAGCAACGCGAAGCGCTGCGCCGCGTCCCAAGCGCGGGAGTTCACGGCGATTCGACACTGACGCACCACATGTGACATCGCGTCACAACAGCATCTAGCTTCAGAATGTAGTATCTCAAGAGTCACCAACGGGATGTAGCATTTGGCGACAGTTCAAATGTGGGAACAGATCGCTGATTGGAGAAGGCGAAACATCGCGAACCGAAAGGACACAAAATGCCTCACTGCAGCTGTAGGAAACGAGCCTCTTAACCCCTAAACCGTCATAACTATTTTTTATTTTGGTTGAAGTCAGTGATTTCCACACAGTCGCCGCATACGATGGCCGATTTGCGTTTTGAGCATACCACTTGAAACGTATTTCAAAGGCGCATCGTACTGCATTGTTCAAAATTGAGCATCGAGTGAAAATGCGATGTCACCAATGAATGTATATCTCACGCATTGAGGCGCTGAATGCGTATCTACTGCCCCGTGTAAACCCTAAGCATGACCCTAGCATGTTTTGCATAACGCCTAGTCATGTGTTGAAGATGTAACGTGACCTAAATAGGGTTGAACATGTGTATTTATACGCGCAAACCATAACCGTGTGTTGCATCAAACGATTTTCACACTCTTCATCGTTTGATCTCGGAAGCATGCGCCAGTTTTGCGAGACATTGGGCACGCAGTTTGATGCGCATAAGGGAGACCTTTTCAAAACTGTTTTCAAAAGCATTTTTGGAGTTTAGACGGCTTCGCAAATCAATTTAAGGTACCCTTGGGTCATATATGACCCAGGAAACGGTTTAAGGGTTAAGAAGAATAGAGACGATTTTCAAACATTCTGCGGATAAACCTGAACCTTTCAAAATCATCTTGGCCGTGCGTAAATTTGTATTGAATATATATTTTCCTCGCTGAATTCACAGCGACCTTGCAAATCCTCACGCACCCAGCGCCCGTTTGAATCAGTCAGGGACAGCTTGTCCGATACCCGCTAGCGCCCCGAGCGCGGGAGCGCCCGCCGTCTCGCAGCGGACGCACCACATGTGACATCGCGTCACAACAGCAACTCTGTTCGAAATACGGCATCTCAAAAGTCACCAACGGAATGTAGCATTCAGCGACAATTCAAACGTAGAAACAGACCGCCGATTGGAGAAGGCGAAACATCGCGAACCGAAAGGTCACCAAAGACCTCGCTGCAGCTGTAGGAAATTAGCCTCTTAAAATAGGAAAATAGGAACTTTTCAATCAGTCTGCTGAGAACAAACTGAATCTTTCAAAATCATATTGGTCGTGCGTAAGCTTGTATATTGGATATTTTCCGTCGCCGAATTCACAGTAACTCTGCGAATCTAAACGCACAAAGCGCCTTCTTGAATCAGTCAGGGACAGTCCGCTCGGTACGAGTTTCACACGGAACGCATAGCGTAGTTTTCGCGAATTTAAATTCACGTCCGCGCTCGCTCCGCTACAACGCATAAACGTAAATTCACACCCGCACAGCCGGGTACAAATTCACACTCTTAAAGGCCGCAGCTCCACGCAGTTGAGGTAAGTTCGAGACACCGTGCGTTATGTGACCGTTTAACATGACTTCTTGCAAGAAACGGGTAGACGTGCAGGACCACGCCGAGTCAACGAGGAGCCTGGAGTACGGTTGAATTCACCCCGCAGCAAAGCACAGGCGCGCGAAAGTGTATCATGAATTCATGTGTATGCGTGCGTGTTTGCGGTGTGTGTGCGTGCTGCAGCTACGCGTTATCCCCGTACACTAACGTCACAGCTTCCTTTTCCCGCCTTTTCCACGCGAAGGCGTCGTCTTCGTCGTTTACGACTACTTTCTTTTCCGAATTCCGGTGGGAATTCTCAGGTGAGACGCAGTACTTCGCTCTCCCGTGAATTCCCACCCAGAGAGCGTTGCAAGGACGCACGGTGACGCCGGGACAGCCAGTTGCTTTTCGTTATACTCGTCAGAACTCGTCTCAAACGTGGGAATTCAACGTGTTCTGCTAAGCTCGTCTTGTCACGTCAACTTTCCGACTAAACACTCTGGACAACCCTTCAAAAGTCGACAAGACAGCCGTTCCTCCTTCGTGGTCCCTTTTTGCTGCTTTTGGGTGTGCATCCACACGCTCCCCTGGCCATATGACTGGCGAGTGAATTTACAACGCTCGACTGCTGCCCGAACAACATGAGTCCGCGACTTCTGTTCGACCGGTTACTTCTGCTGACACAGCCTGTGCTGATCCCGGTGACGTTATTGCTGGCTGCGGTCTTTCGTTTTGGGCATCCCCACTTGGGCTGGCTAGCCCAGCCCGGGTGCTGAATTCTGCTGAATATATCAGCTTGACTGTATATTCGGAGTGTGGTAATCAGAATAGATAAACGGATAAATCCTCAGTCTTCCCGTTATATGTTCGGGGTCTAGGGTTCCGGGACCGGTGACAGTCATACACCCTAACTAAGAAAAAGAAAAAAAGAAAAACCACGCCCATCGGGCGTATGAGTAAATTAATTTCCCCGGCCCTACTCTGGGCCGGACCGCCACAAGTGGCGGCCTGAAGGGGACAATTTACACTGGGTGGTTTTCATCTATTTCATCCTCTTGCTTTTCTTGTCTGAGTCTCCTGTATAGCTGGTAGGTGCTATGTGCGTAGTTCACCGTCAGGTCGTGTATCCTTTGTAGTGCCTGCATGGCCTCTTTTCTATCGAGTCCAAGTTGCTCGAGTATGTCTCGGTTGTGCTTATACACCGTGCCTGTCCTGCCCACTGCAAAGACATGGAGTTTGGCACGGAATCCGTGTCTACGTAGTAGTTGTAGCAGTGGCCCGTATTTCATGTATTTTCACAAGAGCTTGGGTCCCCATTTTTCGTCGTCGGTGTGGGCCACCTCAATGAGGTGTAGGTTTTTGACTCTTGCTGGTGCCTCCAGGTTGCGTGCATTCCCACCCGTCCTCCAGGTCTTCCAGGCCCTCTATCATGACTATGTCTACGAAGCTTGGTATGGTGTCGGGCCCATCGTTCCTGCCTGGGTTGTCCTTCCCGTCGTGTCTGCATTGCCCTCTGGTGAGTATGTAATTCGGGAGTACCCTTGGCTTAACCCCTGGGTCCCTCTTTTTCCCGGTGTAGGCGAGGACTTTGCACCCTCCTTTCCTATGGTGGTCAAGTATGTGCTTTAGTTCGTCTGCGTGGGCGTCCGCCCTATCCGAGAACATTCCTCGCATCTGTGGGTTGATGCATCCGCCTAGGGCGTGCCCTACTCTCATGAGGAAGCCCTTTGCGTAATCCACCCCTTTGTGTCCACATCCTTCCAGGGTGCATTTTCCGCTTCTTCCGGCTGAGATTTTTGCCGTTTCATAGTCTTGTGCTGGCAGTATTCTCAGTCTGCATTTGAGTATTGTTTTTCGTGCCGCAAAGGTGGCTCGCTTCCAGAAGCCGTTCGCTATTTTGTGTAGTGGCTTGTCTCCCTTGAGGTGCTTCATTGTTTCATTTAGCCAGTTTTCGGTGGCCTTGCCCTCTTGAACCGAGGGGGCGGTCCTGTTTTTCGTTCTGTTGCGTGTCATGTCGTGCTTCCGTTGTTTCCATCTTGTTCTGGGCATCGGGTCCTCTATCATCGCATGGACTCTGGACTCCTCCGTGACCCGGTCATGGTGAGCTTGCCTTTCATTTGCCGGCTCCCCTTGAGGCGCTTCCCGCTGTTCAATAAGCTCGTTGAGCATTCCAAAAAATTTCTCGTCATTGTGTTCCTCTTGGGTCACTTCAAGTCTCTCCGCGAGCTCGTTGAGTTCCTCAAATATTTCTTCCCCTTCAGAGGGTTGGGGTGGTGTCTCTGCGGGTTTGGGGTCGCTTCCTCGGGTGAGGTCCGTTCTGCCCTCTGTTTCCCAGTATTCTTGTTGCTCCTGCGTTTCTTGCATAATAAGCATCTCTTCATCCTCCCTTTGTTCCATCATGGCCTTTATTTGCCTGTCTTCTTCGTCTCGGGTCTGGTCTGCTTGTTGCTGCTGGTTGGGCATCGGGTCCCGTATTGTCGCTTGTTCCTCTTCAGTTTGTTGTGCTTGGTCATGGTGCGCTTCCCACCTGAAAATGTGCTCTGTTTTCAGTTGGTGGGTCCAGGTTGTGGGTTCTCCCTGGAGCTCGGTCATTTTTTCTGAAAGTCTGCTGTTTCCTTGGGCTTGCCGTTCCCGGAGCAGTGTGGCTACATATTTTTGTACTGCAAGCTTTCCTTTTAGCTCTCTGCTGCCCGAGTCCCCGTCTGGTACCATGGATTTGACTTTTATTGTTTCGCCATTATCCCATGCTTCCGTGGGGGTCCCTGTAGTGCAGGCTTGCTTGGCTGCCTCGTCGGCTTTTTCGTTCCCCGCAATTCCCGTGTGTGCCTTGACTTTCAGTAGTGAGACGGTGTGCCCCGCTGCTACCAGTGCCTCAATGTTGACCAGTATGGCATACAGGAGGTCCCTTTGCCGGTGGTGTTCCATGTTGTGGGGTTTCGTTCTCATGTTCTCCAGTTGTCTAATGGAATTGGCACTGTCCGTGCAAATGGTGAGTCCCTTGCCACTTGGTGGCGGCGGGAGCGTCACTGCTTTTTGTATGGCAAGAAGTTCAGCTCTGTTCACCTCTTGGTCCTCGCCTTCCCACCGAATCATGTGGGCCTCCCCTTCTCCGGACCTGGGGTCCCATACCGCGGCTCCTGAGGCCCATTCTTTGCCTCCTTCTTCTGTTTCAATCTCTCTTTTGCTCCCGTCTGTGTATAGGTACGAGGTTGCCTCGTGTGCCCTTTGAGGGGGGGGGTATGTCAGTTGAGCTGGTGTGTCACTCGGGGCTAGGTTCCTGGGGTCCTCTGTTCGGTCTCTTGTCAGTTCCCATCTTCTCCCTTGGACCCCCGGTTCGTGTTCGGGCCAGAAGTCAGTGGGGTATCTGACAATTTTTGACCTCGCTACCTTGTCCCATACCGTTTGGGCGTCAGTCTGTCTTGTAAGCCTGGTGTGTAAAGTGTTGGCTTCCACCACCTGTTGTACGGTGGGGGGGTGTATGTCCCATTTACCTCCCCTGCTTCCGGGGAGGAGTTCCCATTTGGCTGGTCCTTCTTCCACATGGAGGTGGCTGTCCTCCCACCAGGTTTCAACTTCTGCCTGTACGTTGTAGCACTGGGGGCAGAGGTCGTTCCGTAAGTGTGGCCCTGTGTTGCACATTCTTCCCATTGTACTCGTCATGTCCTTTGTCTTAATCTCTGGGAGTTCGTATCGCTGCCATGGTCTTGTGTCCACCACACAGTCTACACTGAGGGTGCGTCTTTCTTGGTTTGGTTGGTTCGTGTCGTGCAGGTTCGCCTCCCTCATTGGCTGTCTGACGGCTATGGTCGTGCGGACCTTGCTCTGCGGGCAGGTTGTGAGTGCCTTCCTTATGCAATCCGCGGCAGCATCTGGGTCCCCGCAGTGGGCCTGCCACCCTGCTTTGTTGGCAACAATCAGTACCCCGAGGTTCCAGTTGCACTGTTTCGCTTGCTGGTGGGTGGCACCCATCCAGTGGTCAGGGGGCAGGAATGTGAATTTGCCTTGTGGTATTTCGAATAGTTCGTGTACTAAGTGCCCTGCGTGTGCGTTGTATAGTTTCCTGTATGGGATTTTCTCATATGTCGGGTATACTCCGACCCCGAACACCGGGTCTTGTGTGGTGGTGGCCGCAATGGCAAAGTCCAGTGCCTTTTTGAGGTCCTGTGGCGTGTATTCTGGGTTGAACTGGTAGGCCCCCAATTTCATCCAGTTCGTCGTCCAGGCTGAGCCTCTGGCCCCGAACACCTTGTCTCTGTCATACTTGGCGTAGTATGTTGTGGTGTTGTGGTGAACATTGAGGGGTGAGGCAAATAGTTCAGTGGTAATTCCGAATGCCTGTTGTAGTGCCCTTTGCATTTGGGCAGGGAATGTCCAATGGTTTTGTAAGTTCTTTTTTCGTTCCTCCTTTTCTTCTTTGCTTGAGTACCTAATGAGGAGGTGCCCTATTTCCTCCTCAAACGTGGAGACCTGTATCTTATGGTCCTCCCACATTTCAATGCGCAGTGTGTGTTGGTGCGGGGTTTGGTGGTGTGTGGTACCCACTGCCTGGGTGTACCTTTCGTGTAGCCTGAGAAGTTTTTCTTTCGTGAGGGTGCATATGTACTTCCCATTTCTGTGGTAGCTGTGGGCGAGTTCCCCCTCCAGCCGTAGCTGGCAGTGGTGTTCCCTATTGTCCGCAATGTCCTGCTCTGGGTTGGTTTCTGTCGGGTCCAGGGTGAGGTTTCCTGCGTGCAGTGTGGGCCAGGCCTGCCCCAGGTGCGGCCTTCCAGCCAATATTTCTCTGAGACCTTTGGGGTGGGTCACCTGGGAGCCCCTGGCTCGCAGTCTTCTTTTCAGGGTTGGGAAGGTGATCGCGCTTTGGCCCCGTCGCTTGGCAAGTTTCAAGTAGTCAGTTATGGTTTCCCTTGTACTCCACGAGTAGGAGTCATCCCCTTCTGAGTGCCTCCACTGGGTTCTATATTGCGTCACCTGGGAGTGGGGGTCCGTTGGGTCAATGAGTAGGGTCCTCATTGCCACAATTTCCTTCGGCTTGTCTATTGTTTGGCCTTTCTCGAAGCAATCTGTCTCCATTTTTTCTGCCATGGGGTCTATCTCATCTATCCACTTAGTTTGTGGGCGTGCGTGGAGGTCTTGTGGGACCTCCTTCTCCTCCCCCCACGTTTGACTGGTGGTTTCTGTCTCGTTAATTCTTGTAAGCGGGTGTAGGGAGAGTTGCCTGTGAATCTCTCCTCTGGGGACCAGCCTCGCCTCCCATTCCGTCATTTTAACCCGTAGCTGTTCCGGGTTGAGGCGCGGGAGGTTGGTTCGCATTGTGTGGGGGTCCAGCGGCCCCTCACTGGGCATGCTCCTGTATTGTTGCTTCAGCCGCCGGTTTGTGAGGCTGTCATAAAAGTCCCCCGGCTTCGCTATGTCTCTCGGTTGGGCTTCGCACAGGTATGGGTATAGGTGTACCAGGCCTTTTGCTATGGCACTGCGGTCTGTGTTGAGGGTTGCATCTGTGCATTGTTCCCTGACGTTCACCTGGCTAATCGCGTGTTGGCCATCTCGGGTAGTAAGGAACGCTAGGTCTGGGAAGTGTGTGAATAGTTTGAGGCACGTTGTGAAATTTATCGCAGTTGGCGTGCCCTTGGGTACTGTGAGCTTGGCGGTTTGGTCTGTGCACATCGCCTGCCAGTCTGGAGGCGCCGGTAGGTCCCCATCAATTATTTTGCCTGCTTTCGTTTTTCTTGTGGTTCCTTCCATCTCTTTGTCAGACTTTCTTCTGGTCGCCCCTTTCAGCTGCTCCATTATCTTTGGTGCTGGGGTTTGGAGTTGTCTGAGCATCCCCTCCGTCCCCTGGGGCGTAATGTTGTATCTGAGTAGGGCATTGAGTTTTCTCAGTGTGTTGTGTTTTGTCTGGTGCCCCCCCCCAGAGTTTGTCAATGTCTGTGCAATTCATGCGTGTGGTGCAGTGATATTCCACCAGTCCTCTGGTGGACCTGCTGACGTGGGACATTCTGAGTCTTGACTTCAGGTTTATTTGCCTCCACGCTGGGCCCCGTACTGCTCCTCTGTCCTCTTCACTATGAATGGCCTCCAGTAGTCCGCTCCAAATCGACTGGGCGTAGACTGCTTGGAGTGGCACCATGCCCAGGCCGAACCTTTCCTTTTCCTGTGTGGTGAAAATGTTTGGCGTTCCGTTGCGGGGCAGACCTTGTATGTTCTTTGTGGCCCCACCTATTATTTTGTCGAAGTCATCTATTTCGCCCGCTGTATAAAGTCCTAGGTGCAGTCCATACCTGAACTTCCCAGTATCGCTGAGTGGAGAGAGTATTCTTTTTGGTCCGGCGTTAGCGGGGAGCGCAGTAGGGCTTGTATTCTATGGTTCATTTCTTCCTTGGCTGCTTCCTTCTCCTTGTCCCACCTGCCGGTGAATGCCAGTAGCACCCCCAGGTATTTGTATGTGTCTTCCGGTTTGAGTATCTTGAAGTGGCTTAGTTTACCGTCCACCCCCGTCATTTTGAGGTCTTTATGGAGTTGTTCGGGTATGGAAACCCCATTTTTTATACCGGTTATGGCCGACTTGGTGAGGTTAATTTTGAGTTCGCTCCACTGTGAGAATGCCTGTAATTTGTGCAGCTGGGCTCTCATGTGGAAAATCGTGGGGCACAGTATGAGCAAGTCATCGACGAATGCTCCTGCTGTTGTTCTGAGAGGCCCCAGTCTTTCCTGTTCCGCTGCGTACTTGTGTTGGTATCCATGGTCCCCTACCTCTAGCCATCTTAACAGCGGTTCCTGGTATATCATCACAGGCACCACAGGCATCTCAACCGCGCCACGTGGACAAGACCTCCGGCTCGCCGCACCGGATCGCAGCTGGCACCAGCAACATCAAGAAGAACGACGCGAAACGCCGCGAAGCGCCCCGAGCGCGGGAGCGCCCGCCGACTCGCAGCGGACGCACCACATGTGACATCGCGTCACAACAGCAACTCTGTTCGAAATACGGCATCTCAAAAGTCACCAACGGAATGTAGCATCCAGCGACAATTCAAACGTAGAAACAGACCGCCGATTGGAGAAGGCGAAACATCGCGAACCGAAAGGTCACCAAAGACCTCGCTGCAGCTGTAGGAAATTAGCCTCTTAAAATAGGAAAATAGGAACTTTTCAATCAGTCTGCTGAGAACAAACTGAATCTTTCAAAATCATATTGGTCGTGCGTAAGCTTGTATATTGGATATTTTCCGTCGCCGAATTCACAGTAACTCTGCGAATCTAAACGCACAAAGCGCCTTCTTGAATCAGTCAGGGACAGTCCGCTCGGTACGAGTTTCACACGGAACGCATAGCGTAGTTTTCGCGAATTTAAATTCACGTCCGCGCTCGCTCCGCTACAACGCATAAACGTAAATTCACACCCGCACAGCCGGGTACAAATTCACACTCTTAAAGGCCGCAGCTCCACGCAGTTGAGGTAAGTTCGAGACACCGTGCGTTATGTGACCGTTTAACATGACTTCTTGCAAGAAACGGGTAGACGTGCAGGACCACGCCGAGTCAACGAGGAGCCTGGAGTACGGTTGAATTCACCCCGCAGCAAAGCACAGGCGCGCGAAAGTGTATCATGAATTCATGTGTATGCGTGCGTGTTTGCGGTGTGTGTGCGTGCTGCAGCTACGCGTTATCCCCGTACACTAACGTCACAGCTTCCTTTTCCCGCCTTTTCCACGCGAAGGCGTCGTCTTCGTCGTTTACGACTACTTTCTTTTCCGAATTCCGGTGGGAATTCTCAGGTGAGACGCAGTACTTCGCTCTCCCGTGAATTCCCACCCAGAGAGCGTTGCAAGGACGCACGGTGACGCCGGGACAGCCAGTTGCTTTTCGTTATACTCGTCAGAACTCGTCTCAAACGTGGGAATTCAACGTGTTCTGCTAAGCTCGTCTTGTCACGTCAACTTTCCGACTAAACACTCTGGACAACCCTTCAAAAGTCGACAAGACAGCCGTTCCTCCTTCGTGGTCCCTTTTTGCTGCTTTTGGGTGTGCATCCACACGCTCCCCTGGCCATATGACTGGCGAGTGAATTTACAACGCTCGACTGCTGCCCGAACAACATGAGTCCGCGACTTCTGTTCGACCGGTTACTTCTGCTGACACAGCCTGTGCTGATCCCGGTGACGTTATTGCTGGCTGCGGTCTTTCGTTTTGGGCATCCCCACTTGGGCTGGCTAGCCCAGCCCGGGTGCTGAATTCTGCTGAATATATCAGCTTGACTGTATATTCGGAGTGTGGTAATCAGAATAGATAAACGGATAAATCCTCAGTCTTCCCGTTATATGTTCGGGGTCTAGGGTTCCGGGACCGGTGACAGTCATACACCCTAACTATATGAATGACAGTCGGGGCGTCACTTCCAACACACCACCTAGGGTGGTGACTGGCAAACTAGGTGGTCACGGAACTGAAACAAACACCTACTCAGCTTCGGTGGAAATAAGCATCCTACAGGAGAACCTGTCCTTTCTGGCAGGGTAACTCCGAAACTAGCAGCTAGTGAGACATACTGCAGAATACGGATACAGTTAAAACCCTAAATTAAGCCCATCTTGGGGCAACCTGAACCAACAGCATCAAACTCTGGAGGCAGGCTAACCTCAATCTCGGTAACTCTAGCCACTTCGAAAGTGCCCGGGAGAGCCCGTGCCACTGTCACAGCGCCCAGGAGAGCTGGTACCACTGTCTTCTGTCAAATCATGCGTAGAGCAAATTGAGAGAATTGAAGATGTGCCGATGTCGCCGCAGGCAGCTGTACCGGGTGCAATCGGTCCGGCTCGGTGTTGAATTGAAGAAGGAAGTGCATCTCCGGTTTCACCGCCCCAGGCGGGTGGCTCGTAGTCCGGCGATGGCGGAGCACCACCCGGTGAGGGCGGCGCAGCAATAATCGGAGCTGCCTCAGGTGGCTGCGGGGGGCCCGGGAGCCACGTCCACCCGTACCCGTACGCAGCACGGTACCAGCTGTGGTACCAGCCCTCCAGCTGCCAGTAGAGATCCGGCGGGATGGCTGTGGGCGTCAGCACACCAGCACCACCGACCTCGTCGCCGATGCGCCCTGTTGCCGAAGATGTTGGCGCGGAGCAATCACGCGAAGGCGCGGCAGTTGCACAAATAATAAACATCAGGCAGACCGCGAGAGACGTGAGGGCAGAGAATCCGAAACCCATTGGCGGTTTGCCGCATCCCAAGGCCTGTCTCGGTGGCGGAAGACACTCGCCATCACCCTCGGAGTCGTCCGTCGTTACGGAGACGGAGTCCACGGGCGCGACGGGGCCCATGTGGTGCATGGCAAGGGTCGGCTCCGTTCCCGCGATGTCCAAGTTGAGCGCGAACTTGTCCATGAAGGTCGCGTGCGTCTCGTGCGCGTGCAACGCGCCGATGGGGTACATCCCCTCGTCGGACACCACCGACCGCGGAGCGGAGGGCGGTGCCGGCGGCGGTGGCACGTCCAGAGCGTCGGCACGGACTTCGTCGTGAATCTTGAAGTTGTGAATGTTCGTAGCACCACCAACCGCGCAAACCCCGAGGCGGGTGTCAGCGGGCTGGCGGTACTCCAGGTACTCGTCGATGGTGTCGGGCACCCGCTCCTCGGCGACAGCGAAGGAGAACGCGGAGGCGGTGTCGTAGAGATCCGGTTTGCCGTCTGCAATGCAGCAGACGGCGTCGAAACGGGCGGCGTCGCCGTCGTCCACGGCGTCCTGGAACATTACGGCGAGCATGTCGTTCTCGCTGTCCGCAATGCCGAAACCGTGTGCCCCAACATGTCCGCGTGGCCCGCCGTTCGGGCAGTCCCGATGCCAATGCTTCTCCGCCGTAGCGGAGCATGCTGGGTGCCGGCACAACGGGACGAACGTACCGGTGGGCTTGTGGAAAGCCACCTTACCCGAATATTTCCCACGGAAGCTCTGCGGGAAGTTGCCGTGCTCGGGAAGGAGCTTCGCTGCGAAGCGGACGCCGTCACCATGCCCACCGCGTCCGATGGCGTTCTTCTTGTCGTTGCGGGGCGTGTAGCCCTTCGTGTCGTCGAGACGGTTGTTGAGGGCCTTGATCTCCTTCTTCATGTCGTAGAGTTGGTCACGGAGCTCGCTGAAGACGGTCTTGCAATCCTCGTCGCCGCTCTGCCCAGCCAGGGCGAGGGCAGAGAACGTACGCGTGGCAGGCGGGACGTGCGAATCCGTCTCGTGTTGTGCGTGGCACTCACGGGTCCATTGCTGAATGGTGGCAAGGGACTCCGCCGCACGTTGGTCGTGTAGCAACAGACGGTTGACCACCGGGGCATAGAAGACCGGGTCGAGGGACTTGATGAAGAGGGACTTGACCTCCATGTCGTCGAGGGTGCTCCTCCGTCGAGCGGACCGGAGAGCGGCGTTGAAGGCGGCGATAGCCCGTGACGGGTCGAACTGGTTGATCTTGATGGCCAGAAGGTCCGCGGTGCCCTGGAAGGGCCCGCCGGAATCCAGAAGCATTCTGGCGATCTCTAGCAACACCCGCTTCCCATCGAACGGGTGTGCCTCCGCCGAAGACTCCATCCAGTCTGCTGCGGGTGACACCGGAGCAACGATGAATTCCAGCGTCGAAAATAAAAGCTTGTTCGCCTCAGCGCGTACGGGCAGGGTGGCATCCTCCAGGTCGAACAAAAAAGAGGCAAACGCGGACTCCTCAGTGACGAAAATGTCCCGTAATGCCAGTACCAGACAAGCGAAAACGGAGCTGACGTTCGACTCCATACCATCAAAACGTCCATGTTTGTCGTCGTACACCTTCTTGATGACGAGCTTGGCGGCGCGCTCGTCGAAGGACTCCTTCGCCAGACGCTTGACCGCGTCGAGGAACAGTGCCCCTGCCGACTGGGCAGTCGGGGTAGCCGTAACCGTAGGAGTGGCTGGTGTGGTCGCATGTCGAGCTGCGGCATCGTCGAAAATTGTAACTAGTGAGCGGCGTGCGGCCGCGGTGTGTGATCTCGTAGAAGTACCCATGACGAAGTGACTGCAGAGATAGGGTGAGGTGATTAATGGCAGGTGAGGTTAACGGCGTGGGCGACGGCTTGCGAGTCGCGGCGGGTCGTCGAGGGCAAATCGGGGAAACAGCAAATTGCACGCGGTCGTGTGGGACGAAAGAACGTGATCAATGTCGGACGGTGTGCAAGCGACCAGAAGCAACAAAATCCAGCCCAACGATACTGCACGAAATCAAGTTGCCGTAATGCGCACCCCACTCATGTCCAATCAACCGCGCTGCCGAAACTGAGCCATACCGCCCGTACCGAAAACCTCTCTAGTGCGGGTTCCTCATCCCATCTCAAGCGTCGGTGTTTAGCCAATCATGGCCAAAGTCGCAGTGTAAAATTAAGCGTGCGTGGTACCAAACCTGCTGAATATATCAGCTTGACTGTATATTCGGAGTGTGGTAATCAGAATAGATAAACGGATAATACACAGTCTTCCCGTTATATGTTCGGGGTCTAGGGTTCCGGGACCGGTGACAGTCATACACCCTAACTATAGGAATGACAGTCGGGGCGTCACTTCCAGCAAATTCAACCGTTTCAACCAGCACGAGCGAGCTGTGAATTTGGCCCCAGCTGCCCGCTGACCTTTGGCCTTCCGAAAAGTTACGCCAACCGGTCCACACGATCTTTGCTACGAAGTCAAGCTCCTTCAGTCATCCCGGGAGAACTGGGAATTCACGAGCTCAAGCCACCTCTTGCTGTTTTTCACCTGGGGATTCTCCGCTGACCAGGCACCTTTTCGTTAGGCTGCCAGTCAGGGTTTTGGGAATGCACAGTCGACCGTGCCAGTTTTCAAGACTCTCAGATGGGGCCTTTTCAACGAGTCTGCCGAGGGCCCTGAACCTTCCACTTTCCATATATATCTAAAAATTTCCCCCCGTCAACAACCCGCGCAACCCGGCACCGCTGCCCCGCACACCCGAGATCCTAACAGCCTATTCACCTCCCACCCGCACACCCGCTGCACGCCACCCGCCACGACACAGCGCGCGGTGCATAATCGCGACATCCTGAATAGGTCTTGCATCTGATACCCATTTCTTGTGCCTATGTGCTTACCGCAAATAATAGGGTATCTCGACCGTGAATAACTTTTGAGTCACAAGGTCTTTCCGGTTGAAACTTTGCATACATATCGTTCCTGCATGGACAAACACAACGATATATTGTTTGTTGGGATAGGATAACTAAAACCCAAAATCTGATACCCATTTCTTGTGCCTATACTTACTCTAAATAATAGGGTATCTCGACCGTGAATAACTTTTGAGTCACAAGGTCTTTCCGGTTGAAACTTTGCATACATATCGTTCTTGCATGGACAAACACAACGATATATTGTTTGTTGGGATAGGATAACTAAAACCCAAAATCTGATACCCATTTATTGTGCCTATAACCTATATACTTACCGTAAATAATAGGGTATCTCGACCGTGCGAATAACTTTTGAGTCACAAGGTCTTTCCGGTTGAAACTTTGCATACATATCGTTCTTGCATGGACAAACACAACGATATATTGTTTGTTGAGATAGGATAACTAAAACCCAAAATCTGATACCCATTTCCGGGGGGTGTTATGGGTTGTTCCGCAATATAATGATAAATTATCATTATAGGGGCCTGCAATGATAAGTATCATTACAAGCCTTATAATGATAATTGTCATTACAGGTCCCTATAATGATAATTATCATTATAAGGCTTAGTAAGTCCTATAATGCTAAGTCCTATAATGATATAAGCCTTATAATGATAATTGACCGAGACCACCGCCAATATCATTATAAGGCTTACTGTACTGTAAGTAAGGTAAGGTAATTTGGCCAGGTTCCAAATCATAAGGAGCAGACGAGAGGTTCAGTGTCACTCACTGTATCGAGTATGATGAATGAATGAGTATCGAGTACAGTATCTTTTTCTATCGTATGAATGAACACCGAACAGGAAACAAATAGAGCGACAGACACAATCACGAATCAGTATCACGACGACTAGCGCAAGCGGTCCCACCCTACAAGTATCCTATGCTAGGGAGACTGAGGAACAGGGCGCTCACCCATCCACATCATTTGGCAACGCGATGTCTGGCAAGTGCTAAGGCGTCTACATTGTTCGGTTCTTGAAGGGCGTCAACGGTGCAAACTCGAACTTAAAGCACTTAAACATGGTTGACAAGGGATCCGGGATCCCCAACATACCAAACAGTGATGCTGTTGAGAAGGCGGGCACGTATTTAAAGGAACAGACTGCTACGTTTTCGAAGTCGATTGGAAGCTGGTACAAAGACTTGAGCAAACAAGCTGCTCAGAAGGCCAAAAGCGCAAAAAATTTGTCGGTAAGAATCCTATGTTGCACCCAACGCTCGGCGTACATCTAGACACTAGAGAAGTTCGGCTACTCGATGTGCTGGTGCAAGCGATCTGACGCATATTTTGTGTGCCTTCAGATGACAGTGGTAACTAAAGTGGACTTCCTTGGACCGACTTATGAAAGTGTCAAGCGATCGAGCTCTGAAGTTTGGCGCAAGGTGTGCACGACACCCCTTGCTCCGCAGCGCTCGACTTGGTAACAGCGTCATCCAGATCTGTATAACGTGCGGTCCGTACGAGTGATGACGTTGTCACCTGTGCTACCAGAGCAGTAATTCATTGTATGACGTTGTGTTCTCGCAACAAAGTGGATTCACTACATCCTGGTGTATATAACCTTGAGAGTGCCAACGTACGCACGCTTACTGAGCATGTTGGTCTGTGATTACGACAATTCAGCCTCTATGACAGGCTTGAATCCGAGTTTCTGTAAGGACGCAGCCGTATGCTGAGCGCACACTGAGATCAGGTTTCTTCTTGAGCATCTCGCAGGCCACGCGAGCATAAGACGCCTCCTCACTACTCGTATGCCATATGTATGGGCAAAGTTTCAAACGGTTATTTGATATGTGTCTTCTGTATCTTTATATAGCGACTATTTTGTTCAGGTCCCGCCGCCCGCGCAGCAAGTAGCGCCGTATGTGGCTGTGGCGCTGTTAACTGGGATCACCGTGCACAAGATCACTTCTCGGCACGCGGTATGAGCCCTCGTCTTTCCGTCACTGGGTTTGCACACTTGCAGCATCATCTGTCTTGAAGTAGGAATTTGCGAGGAAAGACCTCAGAAAATAGAGAATCGTCGCAAAAGGACTTTTGCCGTTATCGTTTAACGCGGTAGTTGGTCGGGTTTCGCGTCTCCATAAGCTGAAATGTCTTGTAAAGCTCCTAGTTCAATCAGCTGTGCGAGAGTGGTGAATCTTGCCGAAAGTAGGGGAGTGCAGACACAAAATGAAGCAAAGCTTCTGGCCGAGATCAAACAAGTCAATAAGAATCGCGACCATCTGAGTCAGCTACTCCGAACGTCTGAGGTGAGCCTGACCTTCCGTGGATCCATCAAGTGTTCTGCGATAGAGCTAGAGTCTTTCATCCTATGTTCCTGAGGAAGAATTTCTTTCAACGAGATGCTCTCCGTATAAAGACAGTATACTTGAAAGCGAGTTATATGTGAAAGCTCAATCGTACAGGTTTTCACAGGCATCTACAAAACTTCAAGGGTTTGTGGCACCAGGGTGCCTGCCATCCCAGACGCTTGTCGCGCCAGTGTGCAGTGGCAGAATTGCAGAACCGGGGTGCCGGACAGCCACAACACCGAACTGTAAACGAGATTCTCTCATGCGTGTGGTCAATCCCTGTGTTCTGCGCTACCTGTATCATTTTGCCCACGGTTCAACCCAGTTGAAAGTCGGCAAAATTTCGGTTGTAGCATACACTTTTCACAACGTTCCAAATCCTAGAGGAGAACTTTTGCGACATTTGACGGGTGGGCTCGACGGTTGTGTGGGTGTTCTTCTCTAACCCCTCCCTGTTTCTCGGAAAAGGAACAAACCCCGTTCAAAACAGTATCCCTACAGCCTTGTTTAAGGGTAATACTTGATTTGCTTATTCGATCTAATTTACTGCGAGGACATTGTGAGGCCTTCACTGGGACCCTCGGGTCTGGGGAGTTCACGTGTGCTAATTTCCTTAATGAAGTCTGGTGGACAGTCGCATTCACCCAGTGCCACCCCAGTGTTTTCACCTTCGCAGCAATGTGTGTTGGTTTTTGTTTGTCCCTGTTGCTTTCCATCAGCTGCTAGTCTACCGTTCAACAAACAGTGACTCAACGCCACATTCCCTTGAAAAGTTTCAGCCTCCCTCCCTTTGGTGGAGATATATTTATCGTGACGTTCTTGTGTTTTCGGTCGGACGTAGAGGCTACCTATGTATGCTGATGTAGGTGAAACTGGCTCAAGCACTCAAAGATAACACGCGGGCCGAGCCCCAGAAAGACCTCAAAGAAATGGCACATGCAGTTGCGGAGGCAACGCACGCAGCAGCCTCAGCAGCTGCAGCCGCTGCGGAAGCAGCCAACTATTGCAACAGACGCACAGCAGCTCCTCAACACCCTAAACTTGGTGGAACATGACGACCGACAAGGAGGTCCCCACGGCCAACAATGGTATGTTTGGAGCTCCTCGATTTTGAAAGAAGTCAAGAGTGAGATTGATGCTCATGAATTGTATCCTTCCATATTGCCACACACACACACACATATGTATATATGGTAGCAAGTATCTCGTTGAATAATTATTTACAACCTCATTGCCCACCCTACTGAATAAATACATTGCCTGACCTTACTTCTCAGTTATAGGTGTAGTGAATCTGAGATGGGACTTGCCATTGTTAAAAATTGGGACTCAAAAGAAAATGGCGGTATCATGTTGCCCAGTATTGTATTCGTTTGCTACTTCTATCCAAGCCGAGTTAAGTTCGGATCTGCACAAGCCCGAATCAATAAAGTGATGTGTGCAGTATTGAAGCATGTATGTGTTTATTTGGAAGTACAGTGTCTAGAAAGAAATGTACAACTTTGGCTCTTACCCTGCACCTTGAAAGTAACGCAGGGAAATGTATTTGTACTAGGCCAGTCGATCTAAAGATCTCCACTAGGCCTGCAACCGAATAGTTTACATCATTTTGCAATCGGACGGCACTGGCACGATATGATTAGTAAACGAGTTTTATTATAAATTATTTTGACGCGATTGCAATTCTCTATTCTCAAATTTGTGTCTCTGAGAAAGTATATAGTATATCTGAACACCTCGTCTGCCATGCCATAACGTCGGGTTGGCGTCGTGTTGCGGCACACGTACGCGAATGCAGTGGTGAACTTGGAACTGGCAATGTCATCGTTATCGTTTGGCCGTCGCCAGATCGAATTAGCTGGCCAGAAGGTCAGGGGGACAGAAGGGCCGCCCACGCCGGCGTCCACACCGATGCAGGTGTTGCGTGATAGGTGGAGAAGGTGCGGGAGGCATCTTAGTAGCAGCGCTAGGCGCCACCTCAGGAACCAGATAGAGTCAGGTCAGGGAGTGTGAACAGGGAGATTTGGACATGCTAGCCGCCACCCGCACAGGAAGCCCAGAGCCTCCCGAGCGGCAACAGGTCGAGCAACGCATCCAGAGAGAGCAGGCGAACTTCTGGAAGTCCATCAGAACCCCAGCGACCGCCTCGGTTCCGCGTCCCGAGGAGCCATGGGAGCTGCTCTGCGGGATCACTGGCGTGGACACCCGGGATAAAACCGGTCAAGCCACACAGTTGAGCCACGGGCAGTCTACCTACAACACTTGGAGAACCAGGGGTCGGACGTTGCGAGAGTTCGCGGGCACTGGAAGTTCAGAGCTCAGCGTTTACCCACCAGAGTTAGGAAAGCCTTTAAGGCCCAGCAGCCAGGTGCTCGCCTGCGCCCCGCCATTAGGGCGCTAGAAAGGTATATGGAGCTGGAAGAGTCAGAGGTCCGACCGGTCAAGTCCCTTGCACTTTGGAGAGCAGGGCAAAGGCGAGTGAGGAAGAACCCACTTGGTCCTACAACTAGTAAGCCCCAGTTGAATCGAGAAGAGTTAGAGAAGCGCCTGAAGCGCCTCGTCAGGGTACGTGAATTCAACCGCCGACGCCGAGCCATTTTGGATAAGGAGTTCGGACGGTTCGTTCGCGTAGCCAAGCCCAAGCCCGTCGAGGGAGAAGAACTCTCACCACCAGAGAGAACTTCGAGGCCCAGTCGGCCGTGGTTGACCAGAAGCAGGGCTCGCCAGGCCTTGGGTCCGAAACGTAGACCATGGCTGTCTCCCGAAGACAAGGCGCTTCGAGCCTCTCGATTGCAACGCAGATAGGAGTTGGAGGATATGGAACAGGCTTCTACCACAACAGAGCGCCATGCGGACTTCCACGCCTTCGTGCAGGAGGAGTTGGATAGGGAAAATAGGGAACTTTAGCAGGACAATGAGCTGACGCACCGGGACGAGCAGGTCAGAAAGCACATAGCGGCTAAACTGGATGCAGCGTCAGTTCAGGTCGCGGTTTCCCCCCCAGACTTTCCGGAGCGAAGTGCAGTTCAGAAGGCAGTCGCCATCGGCCTGCTAGCTGACGCGTGCACTTACTTCCTCCCGGACTCTGACTCCGACGCAGAAGGAGGAAAGTCAGTCACCCGCCTGGACTGCATAATGCAGGACGGCGATATCAGTCCGAGCTGGTGTGAGTCCCTGGCAGCGGTGTCCTCGATGGGAGCGCGCCCGAGGAGTTTTGACAATCACAGTCGCACACCGACGTTACTGTTGTTGTGGGCCTGGATAGCGGGCGTCAGAGTCAAAGTGTTGGTGGATTCTGGAGCGTCCACCAACAGTATTGCGAAGAGTACATCGCAGAAGCTCACCGGCGTCAAGCCGGTGCGCCACGAGCAAGCCATGCGAGTTCGAGTGGCTGACGGCACCACGTATGATGCTAATTCCTGCATCAGGCCCAAGCTCTTTGCTGAGACGTCAAAAGGAGCGTATGACCAGCAGGTTGAGCTTCGGGTGATGCCCCTTGACCTCAAGGTGGATGTCATCTTGGGAGGTCCTTGGCTGGCAAACCTTTCCCCAGTTACACTGGATTATAAGAATTGGGGTTCGGTCCGGTTCACCAAGGGCAGGGAAGAGGTCGTCATCACCGGCTGTTCGCCGGGATCCCCGGACCCCGGTCGCCCCAAGGACACAACAATGGCACTGGTACAGGGAGTCATTTTGAGTCAACGTCGAGCTCGTCGGGACCTGCGGGCCCTCCGAGCCAAAGAGGAGCAAGCTTTCGTTGTCTACCTCGCCCCCGATGGGTCTTTTGGCGCGTCGGCTTGCAACAAGGGGGGGGGAGATTCCGACGAGGATTCCCCCAACGATGTCGTAGCAGGCCTAGCGTCAGAACCCTCCTCCGGGTCCGAGGATAGTGAGGTCAGCGTGCGCCCCAACACAACGGTGCCGGACGGAGCAGGGGAGTCTGAGGAGCCGGGAGGGTTGGTTTCGGACAGCTCCGATTCCGGCTACAGTGACGTGGACGGGGCGTGTCATTTGCGGAAGGTAGGGGCGGTGGTCGAGGATATTAGGCCGAAGGGATTTGCGAGTACGGTTGACGAGGCCGGGGATCATCCTGACCCTCTCAGCGTTTTCGCTAGCAAGCAGGAGGCGAACGGGGCGTTTGCATTGCTTCCGCCAGCGGTGCGTAGACAGGCGATAGAGGATCACGCGGCCGGGAGGCCACCCACCTGGCACGCTCACGCGGCCGCGGCGCTCCAACAGGGTCGAGGTCTGGTCGCGGAGCGTCGACCCCGAGCACGGCGTAAGCGAGTGCGTTGGCGTGACCAGGTCGCAGCAGTCGGCCAGCCTGGTGCTGAAGGTGGTCCTTCCACTGAGCAGCCGCCAGGACCAGAGGTCCCCACCGTTCCGAGCCCTCAGGAGCAGAAGTCGAGAGCCCCGGCACCGGTCGTTCCGCCAGTCACTACCCCGCCGCCAGCTCCACGGACCACAGATCAGGCCCCCCCCGGAACCTCCGGAGGACGAGATAGACGTGACAGTGTCGCCAGAAATCTGGCAGCAGCTTAGGGACCTGGAAAAGGAGTTTGCGAATGTCATTTGCACAGAGCTGCCGGACTCGGTCCAGTCAAGGGAGTACAAGGCCGGCATCCGGCTCCGGCCAGATTGGAACGGGAACCCCTTGCATCGGCGAGGATACAAGTTGTCGCAGGAGGAGTTGCGGCAACTCCGGCAACAGCTAGACGAACTCTTAACCAAGGGGTACATACGACCCTCAGCCTCCCCGTGGGGCTGTCCCGTGTTGATGGTCCCCAAGCCAAGTAACCCCAAGGAGCTGCGTCTAGTCATTGACTACAGACAGATCAATGAGATCACGATCAAGGATAAGTACCCCCTTCCGGATGTGCAGAGTCTCTTAGATGACCTACAAGGGGCTACCGTCTTCTCTACGATGGATGCCCTTTGGAGATTTTGGCAGGTCCCTATGGGAGCGGATGACGTGGAGAAGACTGCAATGACTACGCACTTTGGAGCGTACGAGTGGTTGGTCATGCCTATGGGATTGTCAAACTCCCCAAGCACCTGGCAAAGGATGATGACCCAGTATCTCGGGCACCTACCCTTTTGCAGGGTTTTTGTAGATGACATCATGATTTTCTCAGCTGAGGTTCCGGGTAAGAGCGCCCACGAGGTACATCTCGACCACCTCCGCCAGGTCTTAGAAGCGTGTCGAAAGAATTCCGTCTATCTTAAGAAGTCAAAAGTCAAACTGTGCAAACGAGCAGTCCGGTTCCTAGGGCACGTGGTGGATCGGGATGGATGTCGCCCACAGCAGGATAAGGTCGCGTCGGTGCGCGACTGGCCAGACCTAGAGACTGTCACACACGTGCGACAGTTCCTGGGCATGTGTGGCTTCTACCGAAGGTACATCCAGAACTTCGCAGACCCCGCGTACCCGCTGACCCGCCTCACCAAACCCGGCGTGGAATGGACCTGGGGCGAGAATGAAAAAGCAGCATTTAAACAGCTGAAAACTGCTTTGATTTCGTCCCCAGCCTTGGCCCTACCCGATCAAAAGGGCGCCGCAGACGGTTCCAGACCCTTCTTCGTGCAGACAGATGCCAGTGGAGTAGCACTAGGGGGTGTACTCATGCAGGATCAGGGACGAGGCTTGCAGCCCTTGGCCTTTGAAAGCCGGCAGTTCTCCAGCGCAGAGCAGAACTATCACGCTGGGGAACGAGAGCTTTGTGCCATCCATCATTGTACCACAGTCACCTGGAGACATTATCCGATTTTTACATCATTTAAGCTCATGGGGGACCATAAACCCCTCCAGTGGCTCTTCGCCCCAGCTAGGGAGCTCAGCCGACGTCAAGCTCGCTGGTACGAGGACTTGGTAGAGGTAGGAGTCCATTAGATGGAGCACGTGCCAGGACGCTGCTTGGTAGTACCGGATGCGCAGTCCCGGCGACCAGACTATCAGGAAATGTCAGCCAGGGAAGGCTTGAAGGAAAAGGGGATAGTGGATCGCGCCACGGATGGACCCAGAGACTCTGAGCCGAAAGGCAAGGGGTCCGAAGAGGACGAGGATCCTACCTCTGTCCTCGGGATAGTGGATCGCGCCACAGATGGACCCAGGGACTCTGAGCCGAAAGGCAAGAGATCCGAAGAGGACGAGGATTCTACCTCTGTCCTAGGCGCCACCTTCGAGTATAGTGATTCCGAGGACGAATCCTTCCCTCCCAGCAGTCCGGCACCAGTCATTGGTGAGCTCACCCATCTGAACGGACTCGCGTGGGTAGAGACGCCGGCCCTCTGGCTGGACGCAGCTGACACCCTAGCAGTAGGCGAGAAGTCCTTAAGGGATGCCGAATCGCTAGCAGTCATGACCAGAGCAGACCGAGCTAGGGAACAGGCCGCAGCAGAAGTCCAGAGTCATCCGGAGGCAGCGAGAGAAGCACCGGAAACCGACGAGTCCCCCCATCCTGAGACCCAGAGTCATCCGAAGGCAGCCAGAGAGGCACCTGAGCCCGTTAAGCCCCCAGAAGGTAGCTCCCACTACGACCAGGTCGTGGATCGCCAGGACTGGAAGCTGATCAGGGAGCGCTTTGAGGAGATAGCGGCCCAGTACGGGATGTTTGACGTTGACGCGTGTTGCGACTCCATGGGCGTTAACCGGCAGGTTGACACCTATTGGACCGACTGCTTGAAGGAAACGTGGCGCGGGAAACACGTTTGGTGTAACCCCCCTTACACGAAGGATTCGGACTTGATAGAAAGAATTCTTCGGCATTTCCTTGCTGAGTGGCGCGCCTATCCGGAAAACACCTCGGCAATGTTCCTTCTACCAGACTATGACGCTCCCTGGAGGCGGTTGATTCACCCCAAATATGGGCTTCATCCGGTCAAAGTCTTTGATATGAGGGACGAGAAAGGTCGTCCCAACCACCTCTTCGAGTCTCCCGATGGAGGTCGGCCCCCGCTGCGCTGGCCGGTCCTTCTGGTTTGGGCCCCAGCAGCCAGTAGGGCGAAGCCCGGAGCTCCACCTGCGCGAAAGGACAGTGAGACGGAACCCGACGAGCCTTTAGTCACTACAGGGGTTGCAGCAAAGGTCAGAGCAGCGTCGGGACCACAGAAGGCTGATGAGTTCGTCCGCGCCTTGCAAGCGGAATACGAGCGCAGCCCGTACCCCAGTTCGTTGAGAGAAGAACTGATCGCGGCCCCACATCAGAGAACATACACGTTTCGCATGGTAGACGACATGATTTGGCGAGTGGCAGAAGGGCGGTATCAGCTGGTGCTAGCTCAGGATTCCCCCCTCAGAGAGTTGGTGATGCGCGAGGCACACGAGTCCCCGGCAGCAGGGCACACAGGAAGGGATAAGACACTGGACAGGGTATCCCGTCGTTTTTGGTGGCCACGCATGAGCAAGGATGTCACCGACTGGTGCAAATCCTGCGTCGTGTGCCAGCAGACCCGGCCGCGCAACGGGTATCCAGACGGTCAGCTTAACCCCTTGCAAGTCCCAGTAAGACTGTGGCAAGTGGTTAGTATCGACTTCGTTACTGGGCTGCCTCGCACAGAGCGAGGGTACGACGCGTTTGCTACCTTCACGGACAAGTTGTCCAAGATGGTGCACGTAGTCCCCATGCTTTACGCTGACAGCTCAGCTGCACAGATCGCGCGCATGTATTTCGACCAAGTGTGGCGTTTGCACGGCGCTCCCATGAAGATCGTCTGTGATCGGGACTCCCGCTTCAGAGATGAAATGCATCTCGAGCTACACCGGTTGATGGGAGTCCAGATTGCCTCCACCACGCCGTACCACCCACAAGGTGATGGGCAGGCACAGCACACAAACCACACGGTCGAACGTATGTTACGCGCGTATGTCGACGCCAACCAGCACGATTGGGATTTGTGGTATACCCCGGTCGAGTACGCCATCAATGACTCTCGTTCCGCCGTCACGGGCTTCACCCCTTTTGAACTGACGTACGGTCACGTTCCGGCCTCTCAGCTAGACTTCTTTGTGGAGGCAGCACTTGCATCGCGCGGAGAGACCGAGCTAAGGGGGGGAGGGGCGCAGCAGTAAAAAGGGGTACAGCCCACGAGACAGCCCGCCAATTTGTTCGCCAGTTGCAGCTCGCTAGGGAGAAGCTGCTCTTGGCTCAGCAGCAGCAGATCGCCCAGTACGACGCGCGTCACAACAAGGCCAGGAGTTACGCAGTAGGCGATGAGGTGTGGGTAGACGCCACGTACCTCACCCAGCCGGGCGACCGCGGGTTGCACAAGAAACTGCTTAAGAAGCGCCTCGGACCCCTTCGGGTGCTGGAAGTCTTTCACAGCGACCGGCAGATGGCCCTCCCCGCAAGCGATAGGGGCGCGCCGTCGGCCTATAGGTTGCAGACGCCTAAGCAGTGGAAAGTGCACGATGTGTTCACCGTGGACCGGCTTTCGCCGGTGGAGTCGAGTAGCCGCTTTGTCGAGAGAGCTAAGGAGACCCCCCCTCCTCCGTTGGACGTCAGTGGGCGCAAGGAAATCCACGTCGAGAGGGTGGAGCGTTCGCGTACGCGCCAGCGTCAGGGCAGGAGGTGGACGGAGTACCTAGTCAAGTGGACAGGGATGCTCCGCAGTGAGAACGAGTGGAAGACTCGAGAGGCGGGATCTGGAGTGGGACGGAGCCGGCAGGCCCGGCGTTCCCAACCGGGCGTTGTTGGAGTTTGAGAGGATTGAGGCTAAGAGAGTGGAGCGAGAGAAGCTTAGGGTCCGTAAGAGGCGCGACGAATCCGCAGGAGCAATGTGGACCACACTTTCAGAGGAGCTCAAGGTAGACGGCGCAATGCCATGGGTGCCAGAGGAGAGGTTTGATGAGGAAGTAGGAACTTTCGCGAGAGTATCCGTTCAGAGCACCCTGCCGCCAGTCAACGGAGCCGCAGCACTTGAGAAGGAACCAGTCGGTCAGTCTAAAATTCTCGTATTGTTCAGTGGGACCGGGTCAGTCGAGAGGCAGGTTACTAAGCAGTTTCCAAACAGCGAAGTAGTTGCCGTGGACATTCAGCCCAAGTGGGGCCCCACACATTGCGAGGATATCATGCGATGGGACTACCGACAGTTCAGACCAGGACACTTCGACGTAGTCTGGGCTAGCCCACCTTGTACAGAGTACAGCCAGGCGAAGACGGTAGGCATCCGAGATTTGCGCGCTGCGGACAGGCGAGTTCGTAGGACATTGGAGATCATCCGGTACTTGAGGCCCGAAGCATACTTCATTGAGAACCCGAAGGGAAGAGAGCCCCACGGTCTGCACTCGCGTCGATGCATGAGCAATCTACCAGCTCCGCACCTCGTTACATACTGTAAATACGGGACCGCATACAGAAAGCCCACGCATATCTGGGCCAACGTTCCGTTGCACACACCCCTGCGAGTGTGCGATGCCGACACGCCTTGCGAGTTTTTCCGGCAACACGGTAGGCACGAGAAGGTCGCGCAAGGAGGGCGCGCGATGAGAGCTGGAGGTGTGTTTGCGAATGGCATGGGAGCTCGAGAGAATTTGTATGGGATTCCTTCAGCACTGTTAAAACAGCTTTTCCACAACCTGACCTTACATGAAGAGGTGCATGAGTTCCTGTCTGAACTGCTTGTCAGGGAAGATCCAAGCGAGATGAGCGGTTTAGTCCAGTCAGCTGTTGTTGAGAGCGACCTGCCCGAGTTTGAACTGGAACCGATAGCGTTTACGCCTTTCCAGCGGAGTAAATTTCTAAGTTCATGTATTAATCTAAGTGAAGTTTTCCTATGCAATATTATCGCATATTCTTACTGAGTCTATGGGTACGCGCATCCCGGAGATTGATACCCGCTATCGCAACTATTGGGGGTTTCAAAAACCCAAAATTCCGCTTGCTATACCCGCATGAACGCGCCAGCCTACAGCGAGATGTATGGCTGACTGATGCGTCTGTCCAATTTATTTTGGAAAGATAACACATACGAGGCTTTATTTTTGCAGACGCTTTCCTCACGCGAAGCGCATGCTCGCTTGCAAGCGAGTACGCGAATGAGGGAAGAAACCCTTGCGGAAACGTGGACGCGGTTGACATCCGCGTTTCCGCTACAGCTTACAGTGCACTGTGAGATGCTCGGTACGTGTTTCATTTGTTTCTATGATATGCTCATGCTGTGCATATGCTTCTCTGCTTAGCATGCGTAGAGACCGCTGACTCGACGCACACTTATTGACCCCGTCGCACTAGATGCGTCCAGTCTCCTACCATCTTGACGGATCTTGAGCGCGCAAAGAATATGTTGTTCCTAACATACATACGAACTGATATGCAAAGTTTCATTGCGTTTGGCATATTCCAATATACCGAACACAAAGTCACTGAACAGAAAACTTACGGGGCACTAGCACTGTCCAGAATAAAGCAGAACACTAAACTGTGGGCAGATTCTGTTTTCCACGTATTGATATCTGTTTCGGGCCCGCTTGTGTGATGTGAGATCGGACACGTCATTATATTACAGACATGTGAATGGGAAATATTAAATATAACGTTTATAAGATCCCCCAGACAATATTAATAAATATCGGCGGACTGGAATAATTCTATTAATCAATCTACGGCAGTTGAAAGAGATTTTCATGAAGCGATCATATTCATGTCCACCAGGATGACGTAATCAAATGACTTATTATGCACCTGATCCAGCATTCACCCCGCTTCAAGATTCCCTCAAACCATTGCAGAAATTCAAGGAACTCGTCTTTATGAAACTATGACGAAGTCCCTTGACACCACGATCAACTTGGCATCGTAACTAGGCAAGATCTGATGTTCAAATCCTCCTCACTTGAATTCCGCTAACTTTTACCGGGCGGCATCCAACGTTGATTTGAGACAGATCTAGTTGATCGTAGCTTCGCTCTGGGCATTTCAAAATTTGCCAACTTTTACCATGTCCTACTTTGTACATTTGCTCAGATTGCTGTGAATAAGAATGTTTTTTTCTTGTGATTTGAAGGTACAAGTGGGAACGATAGAGCTGCACAACTTGAACGGATCCGTTCATTCTTAACATTGGCGATTATTCGAATCTGACAATCCATGTACGATTCCAGAAATTAAAACACGATACAATCCTTTGTCGCTCCCCAGGAATCTCTTTGGGCCTTTCGATGTTCTCGATATTAACACTTTGGACGGTTCAACTTTAGTTATGCACCCATAGGGGAAGATGCTTCATTGAGGTGGAATGCTTATTCGGCCCGCAAGCCTCCACTTGCTGTTGGCCATCTGCAGTGCTCGCTCGAAAACCCAATGGTCATCGACTAACATCTGCGCCCACCATGCGAGGGTGATTCAGTAGATTACAATACAAGAAGCCGAATAATATGCTATTGCTGCTGGTTCTCCCAAAAGACAGAATGTAAACAAAAATGGGGCGTGCCATTTGTACATCATCACACAAACCAATGCGAGCTCATCTGTTCAATAACACATTGCATATGGCAATGAAGAAAAGTGCTTGCCACTCAAAAAGTCAGCTTAAGCGCAGCAAACAGGACCTGTTTCTCCATACTTCCGGCAAGTAGTTGGTCTTTCACATCGTACACCGCGAATGTCTGAGTGCTCCTCATCCTCATGGTAATTTGGGCGAAGGCGTTATCCTGTTATTCCAATACCATCGGTGAGCCACTGGAGTCCAGTTTTTCAGTGAAACTTTATCAGGGTGCAAGGACTCGTCGTCCTCAAAGCGGTGACGCCTGAACTCTGCACCACAGGCTCTTCCTTTGAAGCAAGCGCCATTCACATACCAAGCCGATCTCGGATGCTCTCCTCAAAGCAGAGAATCTTCTGAAAGCGTAAGTCAAAAGTTCGTCGAAATTCATCTGAGTGCAGCGCGCACCGGATCTTCTGGATTTGGAGCGATCAGTCTCGCTTGAATGAGCGAGGTGTACTGCCATGAATCCAAGTTCCAAACAATCTCCTTCCAACCCGCCTGCTCCCGTTGCTTCATTTCCCTGCCCCAGGGGCACCACCGACCAACAACATACAAGTCGGCCTCACTTGCCACGGAGCCCGATGCAACCGAGCAGCCACCAGCGATCAATGACGGGAACACGCCTAAAGTCAGGGTGCCCGATCTTTCCTGGTGACATCAGCGCAAAGACCTTGAATTCAAAACAGATCATGCTCTGCAGAAGCTGATCAACGAATTGCCAGCAACGAACCGCGTATTCCAAAAGAATCCTCACATCAACATGCCGGCATGCACAACATTTGAAGCCATCAACCACCGAGTGACGTGAGCCAAGCCAATTGAAGTTGGCAGACCAACGCCCCCATGCCGACCACCAAGTATCACCAGGCGGCCATTCCCGTTCACATCGAGATCCCGATACCAAACAAATACCATCCCAAGAGGCTGTTATATGAGATGGATCCCCGAACACAAGTTCCCCAGCTTGAGCCTTATCTGAGCAGCACCACATCAAAGCATGAAGGCAGGTGCCAGACTAACCGGCAGCGCCAAAATTAAGGTAGTGGTTGCCATGCGGAGACCATAGGTGAAAAGTCATGCACGACAGGACTATTCATCCATGCACACTCGCAGGCCATAGGTGAAAAGTCATACACGACAGAACTATTCATCCATGCACACTCGCACACCATAGGTAAAAAGACATACACGACAAAACTATTCATCCATGCACATTCATAAACAATAAGTGAAAAGTCATACAAGGTGGAACTATTCATCCATGCACACTCACAGGCCGTAGGTGAAAAGTCATACAGGACAGAACTATTCATCCATGGACACTCACAGGCCGTAAGCGAAAAGTCATATACAACAAGACGATCCATCTATGCACACTCACAGGCCATAGGTGAAAAGTCATACACGACAAGACGATCCATCTATGCACACTCACAGCCCGTAGGTGAAAAGTCATACCCGACAGAACTATATTTATCTATGGACACTCACACGCCATAAGTGAAAAGTCATACACGACAAGACAATTCATCCATGCACACTGAACGGCATGAGATCGGCCAGCAAAAGCCAACCCACCATCATCCCAGTGGATGTGAGAAGCGAATCAAGAGCAGGGCGGGGCCGTGACAAGATACCACATACGCATACATATTCCCAACCCAAATGCAAAGCAACATGGAAAGATGATACGAAGTGACCAAACATCGCCAAACAACTGTTGGTCTCTGGGTTACGGAGCAAGCGGACCCTGCTGGCATGCCCCCCAGTGGCTCCCGGTCGATGCACACTCACAGGTCATAAGAAAAAAGGCATGCCCGACAGAACTATATTTATCTATGGACACTCACAGGCCATAGGTGAAAAGTCATACACGACAGGACTATTCTTCCATGCACACTCACAGCTCATAAGTGAAAAGTCATACACTCACAGACCGTAGGTGAAAAGTCATACACGACAAGACTATTCATCCATGCACACTCGCAGGCCGTAAGTGAAAAGACATACACGACAGAACTATTCATCTTTGCACACTCACAAGCCATAGGTGAAAAGTCATACACGACAAGACCATTCATCTATGCACACTGACAGACCATAGGTGAAAAGTCATACACCACAAGACTATTCATCCATGGACACTCACAGGTCGAAAGTGAAAAGTCATACAGGACAAAACTATTCACCCATGCACACTCACAGGCCGTAGGTGAAAAGTCATACACGACAAGACAATTCATCTATGCACACATACAGACCAGAGGTGAAAAGTTACACAAGACAGAACTATTCATCCATGCACATTCACAGCCCGTAGGTGAAAAGTCATACACGACAGTACTATATTTATCTGTGGATTTATCTATGGACACTCACTGGCCATAGGTGAAAAGTCATACACGACAAGACCGTTCATCCATGCACACTCACAGACCATAGGTAAAAAGTCAGACAAGTCAGAACTATCCATCCATGCACATTTTCAGGCCGCAGGTGAAAAGTCATACACGACAGAAATATTAATGTATGCACACTCGCAGGCCGTAAGTGAAAAGTCAAGACAGAACAAGACTATTCATC
>LGRX02027938.1:0-68070 GCA_001247695.2 Cymbomonas tetramitiformis | reverse complement strand
AGTCATACACGACAGGACTTTTCATCTATGCAAACTCACAGACCATAGGTGAAAAGTCATACACGACAGGACTATTCATCCATGCACACTCAAAGACCATAGGTAAAAAGTCATTCACGACAGAACTATTCATCCATGGACACTCACAGGCCGTAAGCGAAAAGTCATATACAACAAGACGATCCATCTATGCACACTCACAGGCCATAGGTGAAAAGTCATACACGACAAGACGATCCATCTATGCACACTCACAGCCCGTAGGTGAAAAGTCATACCCGACAGAACTATATTTATCTATGGACACTCACACGCCATAAGTGAAAAGTCATACACGACAAGACAATTCATCCATGCACACTGAACGGCATGAGATCGGCCAGCAAAAGCCAACCCACCATCATCCCAGTGGATGTGAGAAGCGAATCAAGAGCAGGGCGGGGCCGTGACAAGATACCACATACGCATACATATTCCCAACCCAAATGCAAAGCAACATGGAAAGATGATACGAAGTGACCAAACATCGCCAAACAACTGTTGGTCTCTGGGTTACGGAGCAAGCGGACCCTGCTGGCATGCCCCCCAGTGGCTCCCGGTCGATGCACACTCACAGGTCATAAGAAAAAAGGCATGCCCGACAGAACTATATTTATCTATGGACACTCACAGGCCATAGGTGAAAAGTCATACACGACAGGACTATTCTTCCATGCACACTCACAGCTCATAAGTGAAAAGTCATACACTCACAGACCGTAGGTGAAAAGTCATACACGACAAGACTATTCATCCATGCACACTCGCAGGCCGTAAGTGAAAAGACATACACGACAGAACTATTCATCTTTGCACACTCACAAGCCATAGGTGAAAAGTCATACACGACAAGACCATTCATCTATGCACACTGACAGACCATAGGTGAAAAGTCATACACCACAAGACTATTCATCCATGGACACTCACAGGTCGAAAGTGAAAAGTCATACAGGACAAAACTATTCACCCATGCACACTCACAGGCCGTAGGTGAAAAGTCATACACGACAAGACAATTCATCTATGCACACATACAGACCAGAGGTGAAAAGTTACACAAGACAGAACTATTCATCCATGCACATTCACAGCCCGTAGGTGAAAAGTCATACACGACAGTACTATATTTATCTGTGGATTTATCTATGGACACTCACTGGCCATAGGTGAAAAGTCATACACGACAAGACCGTTCATCCATGCACACTCACAGACCATAGGTAAAACGTCAGACAAGTCAGAACTATCCATCCATGCACATTTTCAGGCCGCAGGTGAAAAGTCATACACGACAGAAATATTAATGTATGCACACTCGCAGGCCGTAAGTGAAAAGTCAAGACAGAACAAGACTATTCATCTATGCACACTCACGGGCCATAGGTGAAAAAGTCATACACGACAAAAACGATTCATCCATGCACACTCGCAGGCCATAGGTGAATAGTCATACACGACAGGACGATTTATCCATGCACACTCACAGGCCATAGGTGAAAAAGTCATACAAGACAGAAATATTCATCCATGCACAATCACAGGCCATAGGTGAAAAGTCATACACGAAAAGACTATTCTTCCATGCACACTCACAGGCCATAGGTGAAAAGTCACAAACGACAAGCCTATTCTTCCATGCGCACTCACAGGCCATAGGTGAAAAGTCATACACGACAAGACTAATCATCCATGCACACTCACAGACCATTGGTGAAAAGTCATACAAGACAGAAATATTCATCTATGCACACTCACGGGCCATAGGTGAAAAGTCAAACAAGTCAGAAATTTCATCCATGCACACTCACAGGCCATAGGTGAAAAGTCATACCAGACAGAACTATATTTATCTATGGACACTCACAGGCCATAGGTGAAAAGTCATACACGACAGGACTATTCTTCCATGCACACTCACAGCTCATAAGTGAAAAGTCATACACTACGTAATCATTCATCCATGCACACTCACAGTCGTAAGTGAAAAGTCATACACGACAGACTATTCATCTATGCACACTCACAGGTTGTAGGTGAATAGTCATACACGACAAGCCTATGCATCCATGCAAACTCGCCGGCCGTAGGTGGAAAGTCATACACGACAGGACTATTCATCTATGCACTCTCACAGACCATAGGTGAAAAGTCATACACGACAGAACTATTCATCCATGCACACTCAAAGACCATAGGTAAAAAGTCATTCACGACAAAACTATTCATCCATGCACACTCACAGGCCATAAGTGAAAAGTCATACACGACAAGACTATTCTTCCATGCACACTCACAGGCCATAGGTGAAAAGTCACAAACGACAAGCCTATTCTTCCATGCGCACTCACAGGCCATAGGTATTGGAATCTGCAAGTGCTGCTGATCAGTTTGGTGTAAAGCATGACTATCTAGACATTGTACAGTAGTCAGGATGCTCGAACCCTGAAGAAACCCTAAAGAAACCCTATGGAACCCTTAGATCTAGATCTGTAGATCTGCTGAACTAATCGTGGCCGGCAGATCACTGATGACCATCGGGAAGTGCGTAATGAGTTCATCTGTACTCTAGAGTGTCACTGCGGTCGTTATGAACACGACAGTGACACGTAGGAGTCTGTTTGGTGAACTTTCACATAAGATCGCCCAATCAGTAATGATGGCGCGCAAATGTTCGTGGCGTTTCGAGCTGCGAACTGGTATATCTTTTGATAATGAAAGTTTATGGTTGCTTTTGTGAAAACGAAACTCTCGAATTCCTACAGGTTTTGGGCCCACTTACTACACAGTAAGTGTTAACCTACGGTTGTATCACGCAAATTTTTGCTGCGCGTTTTTCGGAAATGAGTATGAAACAAGACAAGGCCAAGCTTGCGGAGCGGACCCCAACAGGACTGGGTGTGGAATCTACTTACGGCGATATCTCGGAGGTGCTGTCGGAAGGTGGAACTTCAGTTGGGGAGGACTCTGCAGCGCTGACAGCTCTTATCAATGAGCGACAACAACAGCTATCTTTGCAGCAAGACGCGCGTATAAATGAGCTTATGAAAATGGTTCAGGTCCTGGCACAGACAGTGCCCCAGTTGGCTGCAAATCAGAATGCGGGGACAGGAGAAGCTGTTGCGTCTCCTGAGGCCGCGAAAACCGGTTCTGGTGTTCACTCTCACGTTGCGGGTGGTACTGCGGGCGTACCTTTGCCTCCTCTGGCGGAAATGTTGAAGAGTTTCAAGTCTGAACAACTTTATTCTGGTCAGGACGCAGAAAATGACAGCAAGTGGCTGGAGTTCCGCGGTAAAATTGTGCCATGTTTGCGTCACCGGGCGCTGGCGTTACTCTTATCGGACGCGCGCGACTTGGAGGACATCAAGAAGGACGAGCACTTCTCTGTGGCAGCGAATCAGTTGTTTCACGACTTTCTGTCGGCCGTGACTTCCAAGACGGCAAATGCGGTTGTGCAGACGTACAGCGAGGAGGCGGACGGTGTCTTGGCCTGGCGGCAGCTAGTTAAAATGCGTCGGAGCACGGGCTCTGCGTACTTTGTGAGGCAGGTCAAGGCTCTGCTTGATGACACGAAGAAGTTTGCGTTGCTTGCTAACCCACTGCCGGGCTTTCTGAGTGCGCGGCAGATTCTCGACAGGGTGAAGGAATATGCGTACACGAGCGAATTCCTGCCGACCGGTGAGAAATTTCATGTTGCCAGCCTGGAGGCGGTCTTTGTGGCTATGGTGCTGAATTCTTTGAACCCGGCATATGTCTTGGTACGTTCTATTTACTCCAAGAACAAGATACCGTCGTTCCAGGAGCTGAGTGACGCGGTGTGTGACCACTACGACAACGTTATAGCTACTTCAGTAGCAGCTACAGAGACGGGTGCTGGAATCGTGGAGGACAGGCGCAAGCAGGAGGAGCAGAAACGTACTGTGATGCTCAAGAAGGTTCCGTGTCCGATATGTCATATGACTGGGCACTCGTCCAAGGAATGCTTTGTGACTCACGAGGACAAGCGGGAGGAGTACCTCAAGAAGAATCCCAAGAGGAGGGACGCGATAATGAAGAGGGTCCAGGACTACCAGAAGCATGGGAAGCTACCCAATCGTGCAGCTGCTGTCACTGAAGCTCAGCAGGACCCTGGTGTGGATGCCTCTGGAGAGGCTCTGTACGCTATCTGTGAGCTGGACAGCATGGTTACCTGTTTCTCTGACGACATGCCTCAATTTATCTCTGGTTACACTGTGGAAGACTATATTGGGTCTCAATCTGGTGTCTCCCTGTACAACTACTATGCAGCTCTGGGTGGACTTACATCTTCTGAGGGTCCTTTCCCAGTTGGAGGTGAGGACCAATCTGTGAGTGGTGTCTGTCGGTGGAGGTCTGATGCTTCTGTGAGAAGGCACTCTGCATTGAGGAAGCCTGGTAAGAAGTCACACCCCTATCAGCCCAATAAGCATCGGTTCTTATTGAATGCGCACAGATATTTCCCTGTGACTCCGGTGTACGACTCGTTTGTCTACATTGATACTCTGTGCACAGCACTGCCTGGGAGGAAGCTTGATCCTACCCAAGCCCTATGGGAGGCAGGAAGAGAGCAGCATCTTGGGCCTGGGTATCAGATATCACCCAGGCAGCCATGGTACACTTCGGATGTCCAGTATGTGCATACTATGTTCATGAATGGCTCTGTGGAAGTGTCGGACAGGGCATTGAAGGTGCTGGAGGATCCTCACTTTCCTGCTAATGGCAGAGTGGTGTGCCAAGAGGAGATGGTGTATGCGAAGCACCTTGTGGCGGAACAGCTAGGTTTACTGCAGCGTCTGCTTGAGAAGGAGCCGGTCATGGTACGAGGATCCTTTGAGAGGATGCAGTCATGGGTGACTTTACTCAGTATGGTTACTCGGGACACGGTGAAGGCGGTTGAGGACTTCTGGGCATTGCTGGGATATGGCTATGATGATGAGTGGGACTTTGACTCCTCGTCTGATGGCAGTGATGGTTCAGATCACGGTGGATATGACTCTGAGGGCTCTTCTCATAGTGGTGATGACTCTTGGGACTCAGATGATTCTACCTCTGGGACCACGCCGGATAGCTGTATGATATACGGTACTGAGCAGGTTACTTTTCAACATGCCTTCTCTTCTCACCCTTTGCCTGAGCATGCGTATGCACTGGGTGACTCTGGTGCCATTTTCAGAATGCCTGAGCAGATTGCTGCTAACCACCATGCCTGGGCCGGTCACACGCTATCTGGACTCAGCTATATGCCTGGTCTCAGCGATTCCTCTGGCTCAGGTGATGATGATCATGCTTCAGATGCTATGCCGAGTCTGGTGGATGCCTCTGACTCGGACGAGGAGGATGGTGGACACTCATGGCAGCCCTTTGAAGGAGTGGGTGGTATCCCCTCTGATGATTGGGCATCTGGGCTATTTTGTCATCATTGTGGTGATGACTCTGGTTACTCCATCAGTATTATGGATACAGCTTCTAACATTGACTCGGATGATGATGGCTATGCTTCGGATGCTATGCCTGATCTGGTGGACGCCTCGGACTCGGACGAGGAGGATGATGTGTGCATGTTGCAGCCCCTTGAAGGAGTGGGTGGCATCCCCTCTGATGATTGGGCATCTGGACTATTCTGTCCGCCTTGCAAGCACCACCTCTGTCCCGAGGGCGCTGACCCTGGGGCTGATTGGTATTATGATGCGCCTGATCTGGAGGATGGCAGTGGCTCTGATGATGACGAGGCATGTGACCTACGAGGGGGGCATCCTATGTGCACCTCACTTGCCCTATGTGTTGCATCTGCGAACAGCAAGACTGACGTGTTCACCAGCGACCTGCCATTGGCTGCAGGCGGTGGTCAAGTGGCCATGTTGGACAGTGGTGCCTCCAAGCACATATTCAACTCGATGGCTAGTTTTGGGGGTGACTTTGATACCACTTCTCGTTCCACTTTCAGTGTAGTACAGGCAGGTACTGTCTCGTTGGAGGGCAGTGGCACGGTGACGTTTGCCAAACTGGATGTGTTCACTGGGCGCGCTATTGGACTGCAGTTCACTGGTGCACACTGCATCCCTGGGCAGCCCTTCAATTTGGTGTCAGTGGTGGCACTTGAGGATGCTGGGTTCAGTGTTGACTTTGGAGCCAGGCGGATATCCAGTGAGGGAGTGACATTCTCATTCTCCAGGGTTGGCAACCAGTACATCATATATGAGGATCGGGTGACTGGCGCTCTGGATGCATATGTGGCCTGTGCGGCATATCACGATGACTCTGACCGGGACAAATCGGACTTGAAATTTGAGAAGGCTGGAAAGCACATCGAAGAGCATGGGCCATTCACTCTGGAGCTGTTTGCCTCCAGTGACAACCACGTCTTGGGCAACTATTGCACCACTGACCGGCCTTGCTTCGACAGGGACTGGGCAGGTGAGGCATGCTATGGCAACCCGCCCTATGAGCATGATGTCATCCTGAGGTGCCTGCAGAAGGCACTCAGTGATTTTGATAGGGCACCTCACTCCACCAAATTTCTTTTGGTATTACCCAGATGGGAGACGGCCAGCTGGTGGCAGTTTACATCCCAGTTCGCCATTGTTCATGAGTATCCTGCTGGGGAAACGATATTCTCAGCTCCGCTGGATTCATGTTACAACGTGGAGAACCTGGAGATGTGTGGCGAAGACAGGGTATGGGTCAGAGAGACCAAGTGGCCAGTGGTTGTGTTGTACAAGGATGGGCATACGGCAATGAAGCTTGACGCCAAGATGCTTGCACACCTTCGCCTTGGACACATTGGCGACGTCACCATGCAGGACATGCTGGACGAGGGGGTCCCCATGGGTATCACGTCTGCGCAATATGCCAAGAGTCTGGTGCTGCGCTGTTCAGAGAGGTGTGTCTCCTGCAGACTGACCAAAGCCATCAGACCTTCCATGAAGCCTACGGGCAGGGAAAGGGCTGAGGAGATTGGGTTATTGGTGTGGTCTGACACCTGTGGGCCGTTCAGGCACAGTGCTGGTGGATACAGGTGGTTCGTTCTCTTTTTGGATGATTGCACATCCTGGTTATGTGTATACTTCCTGAAGAAGAAGTCTGACTATCTAGGGGCGCTGGAGGAGTTCCTGGTCGAGGTCAGAAGGCACAGGAGCCGCATGAGGCTCGAGGAGAAGTACCACATGGTGCTGCACACTGATGGAGACTCGACTATGATTGCTGGACAGACGCAGCAGTACTGCAAGGAGCGAGGCATTGAGCAGCGCCATGGGTCACCGTACCTCCACGAGAACCAGGCTCGGGTTGAGAGATCCCACAGAACGGTGCAGGCGATGGCTCGAGCGCTACTGGTGACATCTGGTTTTGGTGTGGGGGTATGGCCACTGTCTGTTCGGCACACTGTGTACACCTTGAACAGAACGTTCCAGAAGCCTCTACACAGGCAGTCCCCCTACTACAAGTTGTATGGGAAACATTATGACCTCTCACTTCTTCGAGTGTTCGGCTGTCTGGCATATGCCTTTGTGGACCCAGACAGCAGGGAGCACAAGCTCAGTGACCGGGCGAAGCAGCTGAGATACATTGGTCACTCTGAGGTCTCATCAGCTTACTTACTGTATGATCCTGAGTCCGGCAAGATCGTCAAGTCTGGTTTGGTCAGATTCCATGAGGCTGTGGACAAGCTGGGCAAGGTGGTCACCACATGGGATCCTTCTGCAGTGGCCCCACTGAGTACTAACTTCATGGTGACGGTGCTGGATGCGGCATATCATGACACCCTTCCCAGTGGCCTGGAAGATGGTATTCTTGGTGTTGGGGCCTATTTGCCTGATGAGAGCGACGAGATTTTGGCAGTGCTGAAGGTGAAGGCTGGAGATGTGACATGCTGGGTGAGCCTCCGGGACTATCTGGATGGCCAGCCCAAGCATATGCCTGCTGTGCGCTCGGCTGTGCACACTGGTGACCTCAATGTCGACTACCCATTATTTACTGAGGTCATGGCAGATGCTGGACGTGAGAAGCTGGAGGCTGGGATCATATGCGCACGAGCTGTGGGGCCCAGCTCATTTCCATACTGTGTTATGTTACTCACGAACTTCACGCACATTGATCTGCCATTGGGTAAGGTGCATTTCCCTCCTGAGCACACATGCTTGGCAGCGGCTGCGAAGGCGTGTGCTGGAGACTCAGTGGATGTGCTGCCACCTGGGGTGACTGAACCAAAGGGGGTCAAGCAAGCTATGGGGGCGCCAGATGCTAATGAGTGGATGGAAGCTATCCAGACAGAGCTGGAGGCCCTGATTACGGTCAAGCAGGCTCTCGAGATGATGGACAAGGAGGATGTACCCCCTGGGGTTCGCCTGTTGGACATGGCTTTGGTGTTGAAGGTCAAGCTGGACAAGCATCGGCAGTTGCAAAAGCGCAAGGCGAGGGTGTGTGTGAGGGGCAACAAGCAGGAGTATGGTGTCGACTATTTCGACACCTTTGCCCCGTGTACTCAGTTGTCTTCAGTGAGACTGGTTATCATTCTGGCGCTGAACCTTTCCCTGCAGGTGTATCACATGGATGTGGAAACAGCCTTCCTGAACTCGACCCTCGAGGAGGATCTGTATGTCCAGCTCCCTAGGGGGCTGGAGTATCAGGGGAGGACGTGTGCCAAGCTCCTCAAGGTGGTGTATGGCCTGAAGCAAGCGGGCAAAGAGTGGTTTGAGACCAGCGATGCTTTCATCATGGCCTACGACGAGAGGATGAGGCGCAGTGATATTGAGCCCTGTCTGTATTTCATCAGGGACTCTGACATCACGGTCATTATTCTGGCATATGTTGATGACTACATTGTGGCCACTGACAGTCGCACGTGGTATGACAACTTCGTAGCAGCCTTCAACTCCAAGTATGCCTGCAAGGACTTGGGTGTTCTGGATCTTGTGATGGGTATTGGTGTGCGCTGGGGCCCTGGGGTGGCATATCTCTCTCAATCTGGGTACATCTCCCAGATGATTGACACCTATGGACTCAAGGATGCCAAGCCAGCTAGTCTGCCCATGTCCCCAGGGTGCTCTCTTGCCCCGTCTGATGGCAAGGATACCACCATTCCGTTCAGGGGGCTGCTTGGGCAGCTGCAGTGGATTGCAAGGTGCACACGCCCTGACATCATGGCTGTTGTATCTGCTCTCTCTCGGTTCTGTGCGTCCTATGGCCCAGAGCACTTTGTGGCACTGAAGCAGGTTGTCAGATACCTCAAGGGCACTGTGAGCTACGAGCTGGTGCTGCGAACAACCTCTTCTGTGCCAAGGGGGCTGGGTCTGGCATGTGGAGCACTACCGATGTGCATATACACTGATGCTGACTATGCTGGCTGCAAGACAACGAGAAAGTCCACATCTGGCATTGCAGTCTACCAGTGTGGGAGCTTGCTCATCTTCTCCTCGATCATGCAGAGATGTGTGTCGCTGTCGACTACCGAGGCTGAGATCATCGCCATGTCTGAAGGGGGTCGGGAGATCAAGTACATCATCAATGTGCTGAACGACTTGGTGGACATCTGCAACCCGGTGCCTATGTACTGTGACAACCAAGGGGCCATTCATTTGGCCTCCGATTATGTCAACAACAATAGATCCAAGCACATTGAGGTCAGGAATATGTACATCCGAGAATTGGTGAAGTCCGACACAGCGGAAGCCTTGTATGTCTGCTCAGCGGACAACACAGCGGACATCTTCACCAAACCTCTTCCCCTACCAGCATTTCTTATGCACAGGGAAAGCCTGGGCATCATGAAGTTGCAGGACTCCAACTCTGAAGACTGAAGACTGAAGGGGGCACCATCCCATACTCTGGAGCTGGAGGGGCACCATCCCAAGAACTGGATATTGCTGACTGAAGGGGCACCATTCCCAAGAACTGGCAGTAGGACAACTAGACAGTCACCCTTTAGAAGGGGTATTGGAATCTGCAAGTGCTGCTGATCAGTTTGGTGTAAAGCATGACTATCTAGACATTGTACAGTAGTCAGGATGCTCGAACCCTGAAGAAACCCTAAAGAAACCCTATGGAACCCTTAGATCTAGATCTGTAGATCTGCTGAACTAATCGTGGCCGTCAGATCACTGATGACCATCGGGAAGTGCGTAATGAGTTCATCTGTACTCTAGAGTGTCACTGCGGTCGTTATGAACACGACAGTGACACGTAGGAGTCTGTTTGGTGAACTTTCACATAAGATCGCCCAATCAGTAATGATGGCGCGCAAATGTTCGTGGCGTTTCGAGCTGCAAACTGGTATATCTTTTGATAATGAAAGTTCATTATTGCTTTTGTGTAAACGAAACTCTCGAAATCCTACAGGAAGGTCGTACGACTCTACTGCGCCAACCAGGCAGTGGTGGCGATGCTGGCGCACTTCACCAGCCGCAACCCCAACCTCATGAGGAGGATGCGGCGCCTCTGGACCCTGCTGGACCTCAACGATATCGAGCTCCAGGCGAGGTACATCCGCAGCGAGGCGAACGAGTGGGCATATCGGCTTTCACGAGACACCGATGTCGACGACTGGAAGCTGAATCAGCGATGGTTCGACTGGGCGCAAGCCGAGTGGGGCGAGCACACGGTCGACCGCTTCGCGTCGGAGATTTCGGCGCAGCTGCCGAGGTACTACGCCCAGTGGTGGGATCAGCACTGCGAGGGGGTGGACTTGCTGGCGTACGACTGGCGAGGCGAGACGACCTGGATCAACCCACCGTGGGGGCTGCTCGACGAGGTGGCTCACAAGCTGCGGGAGGAAGGCGCTGGGGGGACGGTGGTGACACCGTACTGGCCGGGCCAATCTTGGTTCCGAGAGCTGGAGTCGCTCGCGGACGAGGTGGCCATCATGCCCCGCAACCACGATATTTTTGCTCCCAGCAGGCTGGGCGGGTCCGAGTTGCTCGGGCCGCCAAGCTGGGACGCAGTCATGTTTCACATCCCGGCCAGTGAGCTTGCACGTGTGGGAGCTTGAGCCGGGGCCGAGCGTCGGTAAGCAGCTAGAGGTGTTCTGGCCGCTGGACGATGCTTGGTGCCGGGGCACCGTGGCCGAGGTCTCGGCCGAGGGGAGGCATCACAATCATCAAGTACGACGACGGCGAGGAGGAGTGGCTTCTGCTGTCCGAGGAACTGACCCGCAGAGTCGATCGGCGGCGTGCGGAGGACGAGCCGGGCGACGTAGTGCCGGTGAGTGATTGGACGTCGGCGCTGCGTGAACGCAGGCGAGGTGAGTTGGGTGCAAGGCGATTCACTGAGCTTGCAGTGCAGATGCAGGAGCAGGCGCTGGGGGCAGCGACGCGGGGCAACTACGACCCGAAGGCGAAGCGCTTCCAAAAATTCTGTGAAGGAGAGGGCCGTGAGTGGCTCCCGGCATCGGAGGAGACGGTGTGTCTCTACATTGCGGCGGTGCTGGAGAGGGGCAGCATTCAGGCGACGTCGATGCAGCCCTACCTTTCCGCGATCAACAACTACCACGAGGACATGGGGTACCCGGGGCCTGCGAAAGGCCGTTGGGTGTCTCGTGCCGTCAAAGCTATGGCGAGGCTGCAGGTGGCAGCAGCGCAAGAGGCGGGTGAGACCGTGTCAGAGCGGACGTGGCTGCCGGCAAAGCACGTGAGGACGGTGCACGAGGCAGCGCTGACTCTGGTGCCGGACGATGAAGAACAGCTACGTTTGCTGCGGGCTTACACCTTCGTGTTGCTGTCCTTTTTGTCGTTCGGGCGCCCGGACACGTGCTCCTCCCTCCAGCAGGAGAATGTGATGACAGACAACGACGGGGTGACTATCATCCTGACCCGGGAGAAGGGCAGGAACCACGTCTTGAAGAAGAGGCGGCTGTCCATCCCCTGGTGGGGGGTGGAGTTGCTGTGGGAGCTGTTGGAGCTCTGGGTGCGCTGCAGGGATGAGGCCTGGCAGCGTGCTGAGCCGGGGTGGACTCCACCGACCGGTGTGCCTGGTAGCTACTGGAGGCTGCCGGGTGAGCGAGTCAACTCGGCAGGATCTGGCACGGACCTGGCCAACGAGTGGATTGCGCTAGCGCTGAGAACTGTGGGTTGTGTGCCCCCTGAAGGGGGGCGTTTTTCCGCACACAGCACCAGGAATGTGGCCACCACCTGTGTCCGCGCTGGGGGCGTGGCGATGGAGAAGATGTGCTTCCTCAGGGGTTGGTCCCAGTTGTCATCGGCTGTGCAGGCGTACATCGACCCGACAGCCGTGCCGGACCAGGCGATGCGCAACTGCTTCGGGTGGTTGGCCCCGCAGGGGGGGTGTGTGCAGGAGCAACGTTGAGGCAGTGTGCTGGACTCTGATCATTGGCAAGAGTAGGTGTGCAGAAAGAAATGTTTGAATTGGAGCCTGCGGAATTTTAGTGGTTTCAGAAATATTGCCGCCGATCGACTCGAGCCTTCAGACCTGACGGTGACAGTGCCGTTTCGAACCTTCCAAGAGACACGACATCCTGTACCGACTACACGTAGGAGTCCGAACCGATACGGACCTCAGCTCTGTTCTTTTGCACTTTCCCTCCCATCCCAACCCAGAATCTCTGTTACAGTTGCAGAACAGACTGACATTGAAAAGCATCCATAAATAGACATTCACTTGCTGAACACTTAAAGTCTCGGCTGTTAGCTTAGACAGCGCCGGCCAGACAAATGCTATTTATTTACTGGATGCCGGCAGTGTGCCTTTTTGGCAAGAGTAGGTGTGCAGAAAGTAATACATAAAAGTTGTCCTTCTTCTTGCATTATGGGAGCAAAGGAAGTGGGTGCATATTTTTGTGTATCCTTGGTATTTGCATTGGCGCGATCCACAATTAAGGGATTTACTTGTTGTTATGTTTGTTTTCAGCTATCTTCCAGAAATTTGGAAAAAACCCTTGTCAGTGCGCTGCGATTGGGGAATACAAATATGCGAAGGAGTTCGGCATATACATGCCTGCAACCTCATCCACCGGGATATCAAGGTACATACGCAACCTTCTATAGCTCATCATCCAAGTGCAAGTGAGTATCTGTTAGCAAGGCACACTTAGCTCAAGGTGGCGGTGCATCTTCGGAACTATCACATCAAACAAATTCGTTTTCCTAAATTGAAGCTTGTATAGATGAAACGCCATGCCGTGAGACAACCAGCAGAGCTGACTGAATCGTGTAAGTTCGTTATCGTATTCGCGAAAAGGGGTGTGTAGGATAATTTAATAACACTAAAGGGTCAAGTGAAATAAGCAACACATTCAGTGTGTTAGCGCATCTCTTTGGTGAAGTTGTGGCACTTGTCGGGCTCCCCAATCTATCCCATTCGGCGTCTCAAGAGGATGATAGACGACTTAGACCTCGGGACGGACGGCCCCCTCTTCTGCGTGGAAGATGGCAAGGGCCGTCTCAAGCTCCTCATTTACTTCGTCTTCGCTAGCACCTCGAGCCTTGTGCCCACTCGGGCGACTCCCTGTGGAGGGATAGAGCCACAATAGCTTTCAAGCTCATGGTTGCCGATGCTCATGCTGGTTGGGACTCGGAGTGCTAGAAGATGTATTGTAACCTCGACCCTCATCTGCAGTTATTTATCCCTCGTCATCCTGGTGCAGCCGACTCAACCGCAACCTTCCTCAAGGGCTATTGAATCTTGTAGGCCAGGCAGGTTATGCAGAACAACTCCACATGCCGTGGTCTGCATCGCCTGAGTCATGGCAGGCGACCGATCGAGGCCAGCCAATCAACTGCACGCGATTCCTTTGACGATTTCAATATTTTATAACGATTGCCAAAAAGACCCACCGCATACATTTTGTAGATCATTAGTTTTTGTCTATTTGGTGCTGTAGCTCAGCTATGAGTCCGACTTAGTGAAAGTGTACTTTTGAATGTTATCACCTTGTAAAATAGTCATTGCAACCAGCACAGAGATTCTGAGTTTTGTGTGGTGGGAAGTGCAAAAGAACAGAGTTGAGCCCGTGTCTGTTCGGACTCCTACTTATACACGTGTCAGGATGTAGGCAACACTTGGACAACTCGAACCCGCACAATCACAGGTAGTGGCAGTGGCTCAGGTCAATCGGCGGCAAATTTTGAAACCACTAAAATTACGCTGGCTCCACTTTAACAAAAATATTGTACACTCAATCTCAATTGCCATTCCACAGAGTCTGCACGCTCCCTTATCGTTCCTGCACACAATCACCCAAAAGAGCAAGCCACCCAAAATTACTACGCATCGCCTGGGCAGGCACAGCTGTCAGGTCAATGTAGGCCTGTACTGCTGATGACAGTTGTGGCCATCCCCCGAGGGAGCACGCCTTCTCCAGCATCACGCCCACAGCCCTGGCACAGGTTGCTGTGCCCTTCCTGTTGCTGTGCGCCGAGAAGTGCCCCCCCTCCTGAGGCACGCATCCCACACTGCCCAGTGCCAGCTGGAGCCACTCGATGGTGAGGGTTGTGTCCCATCCTGACGAGCTGGCCCTTTCCCTTGGCAACCTCCAGTAGCTATCAGCCCACTGATCGGTGGGGTCCACCTCTGTGCTCCACGCTGCCTGGCCTCATCCCTGCACCGCGTCCAGAGCTCCAAGAGCTCCCATAGCTGGTCCACTCCCCTCCTGGGAATGGAAAGCTTCCTCTTCAGCGCCATGTGGTTCCTACCTTTCTCTTTGGCCGGAAACCACCGTCAATTCTTCAGCTTCCACCAGGATCCCGCTGCAGCGTCATTCGCGTGTCTGGTCTCCCGGTACAAGCCTGCACCCACCGGAGCTCACCGTTATCTTCTGCCTCACCGTCATCTTCTGGCAACATCAGCATCACGGCCTCGTGCATTGTCCGTGCCGCACTGGCAGCCATTTTCGCTCTGTTCGTGTTTCGCCCACTGCTGCTGCCGCCTTTGCTTGCAGCGCAGCCATGCCCTTCAGGAAGCGTGTCACCGCACGCCCCTTCGACGGGCCCTCAATCCCCATAGCCTCGTGGTAGTTGTCGTTGGCAGACAGGTAGCGCTGCATCGACGCTGCCCGCATTTTTCCCGCCGACAAGAGCGAGGCCACGTGCAGGCGCGCCGTCTCCTCCGATGCCGGCAGCCACTCGCGCCCTTCACCTGCACAAAACTCGCGGAATCTTCTTGCCTTGGGGGCGGAAGTTGTGCCGCGTCGATGCTCGCAGTGCCTTCTCCTACTTTTGTACCACACCCCCTGCGAATTGGCTCTCACCCAACTCACCTCGCCATCTCACCCAACTCACCTTGCCAACACTCATGCAACGCTGAATTCCACGCGTCGGCGGTCTCCATCCCAACTCCTCCGTTCGATGGCAATGATCGCGCAGGTTGTGATGCTTCGTTCGAGGTGAGAGTCGAGCACATATTCGGCTCATGGGCACGGCTCGGCCGAATATCTGCTTGAGCCACGGGACTGATAGGATTTAAAGGGGAGCTAACCAGACGCTCGTAGGGGTTGTACAGCGCACAACAGACTGTGTCGTGAGTCGGCGGGTGGCATATTCACTGCATGACACGGCTGCTGCTGTGGTCTTAGGGGAGGCCACAAACAAATCCAACAAAGAGGGAAGTGGTGGCCGTTGCTCGGAGACGGGGTGCATACCCGTGCTTGCACGACCATCGCTGAAGGTTGGTTTCCTTGCATACCTATAGCATGCAAAACACCTGTTAGCAGGCAGGTGAGTCGGAAGTCGAACCTCAACTATATAGTTGCATCTACACAGGACACCAAGCAAACCCCTTTTTCAATCCCTACAACCTCGGCAGAGTGTGAAGAAGGAACAGGAAAAAGAACCGGAGGTTGAAGTGGTGATTTTCATCTCGAACCCCCGTGGGGCACCTCAGATCTTTCTTATGAAAATGCAATTATGAAAATATTAAAACGATACACACACCCAGCAAAAATATTGGGTGCTTCTCAGTCGGAGTGTTGGGAATCGAACCCAACCCAAGGAGGATCATACGTACTTTGTGAGCTTCAAGCACCACCAACAATCGAAACCCGATGTCGCTGGTGGGACACCAGATGCAAAAGGATCCGCGTTTGGGGAAATCATAAAGCGTCAAGCACCCTGCCGAAACACAGAGCGCCTCTCGGTTAGTGTGTTGGGAATCACACCCAACCCAAGGAGCACCATAACTAAATAAATAAAAGAAGAAACACCCGTTTTAGAGTGTGGGGCTGTAATTTACAAGGGAGCCAAGCCCTTTCTACCTATTACCACAGTTCACTTATTTGATTGCACGAACATGCACGAGGATGCTTATGACTCAAGCCAGCAAGATGCCGGTGCATAATACAAGCCGATACTGTTGAAGGTCCAGCGGCAAGAACCTAGACAGTTATTCCCTTTGCAAGGTCTACTAGCCCCCCCATTAGCACTTTAGATCCGGTCTATCATTACTATAAACAATTCGTGAAGCAAATATATATATATATACGTTGTATCTCCGGGCATGTCAAATAGTCACATAGACTTTATAAGGATTAATATGCACCGAAACCATCGCGGAGTGAGCACCATTCCTCCCGATGCTGGCTCATACCGTAACATATATAATATCTCAATTTCAAATTGTGTCATTCTCTTTCAGAGCTGGTGTCATATCTTTGTTTATTTCCCCATAAGCTGAACCAAGGGGAATCAAACCCTCCGTCCACAAATTACCGGATTGTTGTGCTACCACTGCATGATTGCTTATATATAAACTTAGATAAATTCATCATCCCTGTCCTTGTGCGAGCAATACTGACGGTGGCTGGTTAAATCAGGCACCGGTTGTGACGGGGGCTGATTTAAAATCATTTTTACGAGGAGCGTTTTACAAGTCTCCTCTGGAGCTGGCTGGAAGAATTCTCCTCGTAGAAATCGATGAAAAGGAAAAGACGATCTGCAACCCAAATACAATTTGGCCGCGTGGACTTCATGTCATATCATCTCGATATGAGGACTGCAGTCCGCACCGTGCAGCCATACAGTCGAACGAGGAGTTGGAACCGATCGAATTCCTCGTGCGAGCCCCTTTTTTGGAATTCGATCTCCTCGTAGAAAAGTGATGACACACCCCCGAAAAATTGGAATGCAAGAACTGTATTTTTCGCCACAACCCTTTCGGCTCTCAGACTTTCAGGTCTTTAGTCTTCCTCTTCATCTTGGCACAATATACTCCTGGGGCTCCAAGCACCACCAACGGTCAAACCCAATGTCAAAACTGGTGGGAGGCACAAGATGCAAAACATAAGTTGCATTTTGGAAAACAATAGAGTGACATGCAACTTGGCACAAACGAAGCACAACATAGTCACGGATTTAAAATCGAACGCAACCCGAGGTGCATCAGCCTATCCAAGCTTCAAGCGCCCCCAATCAGACATTTTGTCCAAGCGCCCCTATCAGACATTTTGTCCAAGCGCCCCTATCAGGCATTTTGTCCAAGCGCCCCTATCAGACATTTTGTCCAAGCGCCCTATCAGGCATTTTGTCCAAGCGCCCCCTATCAGGCATTTTGTCCAAGCGCCCCTATCAGGCATTTTGTCCAAGCGCCCCATCAGGCATTTTGTCCAGCGTCCAGCGCCCACTATCAGACATTTTGTCCAAGCGCCCCCTATTGGAGTCCTCACCGCTTCCCTATACCCGTGCCCTAAGAACTACAGGTTCAAAATGTCTAGGGGGTAGTTGCAAAATGTAGCTGTTATGATGATGATGATGGTGGAGGAGAAAATCAAGAATGCGCTACGCCACGGTTGGGCTGATTTTGCAAAATATTGTGTGCAATATCGGCCTAGGTTTCCCTGCAAACAAACAATACGCATACGTACACGAACTCAGTCTGATGGTGCCAGAAATGCAACCGAAAATAGTCACCAAGAACAACTTAGACAAGGAATCGCACACAATTGAGGCCGAAGTATGGCAGATGTCGTGACATCCCATTTCTCTTATCAACGTTGAGTATGATTGTCTGAAGATCAATCATCGTCAGTTTGGTGTTGCCAGGGTCGTCTAAAGAACTCAAGAGTACGATCGATAGGACAATCGAACTCGTTGTTAAATGAAATAATAATTTTTTATCGTGTCTCTTCAAATCGGAGATTCCCATCGCATTTGCCCAAAATTTTGACCTTTTTGCATGCCATTTTTGAGTGCGATGAGCATCAACATTTGAATCTTGATCCTGGGAAGGTGGGATGAAGACCACTCAGTCCGAGCCGCCCGATCAAACATTCGTGCTAGTAAGGCGTTACTAATCTTGTGCCAAGAAATAAAAATCACCAAAATCGTGTGCTTCTGCACGAAGGAACGCAAAAAGCGCGAATGGATGGCTTCACAAGAACATTTGTATTCCTTGCACAGGCCATAACAATCCCTAGACCCTAGAGACGGGTTCCCAACATTTTTTGGACGGAAAATCGACTCACCAGTTAGAAGAAGAAATCTTTACAGCCTTGCTTTCATCTTAATGATTCTGTTCAAATTGGAGTGCAACGGAATTTTTTTGGTTTCAGACTTTCGTAATCCGTTACTCCTGACACAGTAGAGCCGAATGACGGAGGTAGCTCCGTGACTCAAACAGGATGTATAAGTAGGCACGAACCGACGCTCCTGTCAGCTCTGTTCCTTTTGCTCTTGCAACAGGAACTCCACGGGTACCTACGGTACCTCTGTGAGGCACACTGCAAATCGGATTTTGTATTTTTCCTTCACCTGTTTCTTTTGTAAACAGTAGAGTAGGTAGTGACTAGACCTCTAGGTTGTACGATTACGATCGACGATCTTACAGTGAACTCGAGGAGAACGACGTTGCTCCGTTTTTTGCAGCTTCACGTCGGCGAAAGCAGCATTTTCAACTTCACTGTAACTCCCTGTGAGTTTTAAAATGGTTGGGAGCTCGAAGGGCAAGGGCTCTGGGGATTTCCCTCCCGTCAAGGGTGTCACTCTGGAGACCCTCGAGGATTTCCCTCCCCTCCCTGGGAAGTACGACGATGACCATCCTCCGTCACCTTCCCCTACCCCTGCAGTACCACCGACTCAGGAGAGTCTACTGCAGCAGATATTGGAGATTCAGAAGCAGCAGGCCGAGGACAATAGTCTGCTACGACAGCAGCTTCAACGTCAGACGGAGATCAGTGCTGAGTTGGAAGCTAAGATCGAGGCAAAATCGGGGTCGGCGGACTCCGAGGCAGCTGTTAAAACTGCTGATCAGCTGTTGGAGAGACGGAGGAAGCTGGTGTACGTGCCGGAGGCCCCTGTAAATCCGTTCCCTGCAAGGCCGGCAACGTTGACGACGAGAATGCCGCAGCTTTACGATCTGCACGGGAACAAAACGTACGACTCCCTCTCCAAAAAATCTAACTCCTCCATGAAGTACGAGTGCCTGGTGCTGGCACCAGCACTTTCCTTCTTACACGACGTGGTCGCCGAATGCAACCAGACGTTGGAGGAGGCGGAGGACGCCGGCTTATCGTACGACGCCCTGTTAAGACGCTTCCACGCTGTCTCCAACTCAGTGCACGGCGTGTACGCGATGCTGTGCAACCGGTGGACGATGCTAGAGTTGCGAGGACAGCTGGAGCAGGACCCGGGATCTTCGCAGCATGGAGGTGCTGATGCTCTTCGCGCTAAGCTGCAATTTGTGGAGGACAAGGTCTACAAGGCAGCAGACGGCGTGGTGGCGGACGAGGTATTGCAACAGTGGTTGAATGACTTCGACAAATCACGTGGAAAGGCGCTCCTAAACACAACGGCGAAGAACGCGGCGAACGCGGACGCGCGGTTTGGGAGGGACCAGCGAGATCAGCGTTGGCGAGAGCGTAAGAGGACCGAGGAGGGGAAGGAAAGCAAGAAACCTAATGGAAAAGGCGGAAAAGGCCGGGGCGCGAAGCCCTCGGCCGATGATTAATGACCTTCCCTTTACCCCGGCCAGCGCGACAGCCCTCTCAGGGCGTTGGTCGGGGGGAGCTCACCGTGCAGCAGCTGGTGAGACAGAGGAGGGCAGCTTGGCGCGCCGCGGGCGCCAACTCAGAAGTCATGCAGTGGATCACGTACGGGGTGAAGATGAGGTGGAGGCGCGGGCCTCCACCTTCGTTCGACCACGGCATTTCGCTGATGGACGCGACGCGTCAGCAGCAGATATGGCTCGACGCGGAGAAGGAGAGGCTGCTAGCGAACGGTGCGTGGACGAGAGCAAAGTGGAGATCGCACGTATCGCGAGCTTTTTTGGTGCCGAAACCGGGTGCGAACAAGTGGAGACTCGAGGTGGACTTCCGGTGGCTGAATCAGTGGTGCCTGAAGAACAAAGTCAAGATGGAGACGCTGAAGAAGTTACGCAGGCTGGCGAAGCCGGGAGACTGGTGCTTCAGTTTCGACCTTCAGGACGGTTTTCATGCTGTGGGAATCCACCCGGACTTTCAGCGTTTCATGCAGTTCGACCTGCAAGGGGAGCTGTTCCAGTGCTCGGCGATGCCGTTCGGGTGGAGCGACGCTCCGAGGGTGTTCTGCAAGTTCGTACGAGTGATGGTGGAGGCCCTACGCTCGCCGCAAGCAGCAGAAGATCGGAAAGAAATCAGGAAGCTATGGGAGGGTTCCGTAGTACGACAGCGATGGTCAGTCCGTCGCAGGGCAGGTGGCACCAGCGAGGACGCGAACCGTCACAGCGGGATGCGTGTGCTACCGTACATGGACGATTTTTTGGTGCTTGTCGACTCTCAGCGAGAAGGCTTTCTGCGTCGAGAAAAAGTTCAACGTGTGCTTCATCGACTGGGCCTGCGGCGGAACGAGAAGAAAGGCCAATGGGACCCGGTGCAGGTGGTGGAGCACCTCGGCTTGGAGGTGGATCTGAAGCTGGGGCAATTTCGTGTCACCGAACGACGTGTGCAGAAGATTCACTCCAGAGCGAAGGAGATATTGTGCAACGCAGCGAGAAACCGGAGGTGGATTCCGGCCAGAAGACTAGCAGCGTTCACGGGGCTTTGTTAGTCGGTGTACTTGGCCGTACCGGCTGCGAGGCTCTACCTACGGGAGTTGTATTTCGTGTTGGCGGAGAAGCGCAGTTGGGGAGCGAAAGTGAAGATCTTGCGTGCGGCTCGAGGGGACTTGGATTGGTGGTCCAGTCTGCCTGTGATGAGCAGGTGGAACGAACGCAAGATCTGGAGGTCCCCGACGAGAGCAAAGCTACACACAGACTCTTCGATGACGGCGTGGGGAGGCGTGCTGAACCTCAAGTTCCCAGCGAGAGGTTTTTGGCCAGACGAGATGAGAAACTGGCACATCACGCACCTAGAGCTGGAGGCCGTGTACAAGACCGTGCAGGCGTTCCTGAAGGAGCTGGAGAGCAAGGTCGTACGACTCTACTGTGACAACCAAGCGGTGGTGGCGATGCTGTCACACTTCACCTCCCGAAACCCGGACTTAATGAGGAGGATACGGAGGCTCTGGTCGCTCCTCGACTTACACGACATCAAGCTGCAGGCTCGATATATTCGCAGCGACGCCAACGTGTGGGCCGACAACCTTTCTCGTTGCGAGGACCTCGACGACTGGAGGCTAAATCGGGAGTGGTTCGTGTGGGCCAACGAGCAGTGGGGCCCCTTCACGGTGGACGGATTCGCTTCCGAGATCTCCGCGCAGCTTCCACGGTACTACGCGGCGTGGAGAGACCCGCAGTGCGAGGGTGTGGACTCCCTGGCGTACGACTGGCGGGGGGAGAACAATTGGGTGAACCCGCCGTGGGCGTTGCTGGACGAGGTTGCGCACAAGCTGCGGGAGGAGGGAGCAGCCGCCACGGTGGTGGCCCCGTACTGGCCTGGCCAGTCCTGGTTCAGGGAGCTGGAGGCGCTGGCGACCGAGGTGGTGGTCATGCCGAGGCGCAGAGACCTGTTCACTCCAAGCAGGCTGGGAGGGTCCGAGCTGCTCGGGCCCTCAAAGTGGGACGCTGTAATGTTCTACATCAAGGCCAACCAGTGAGTTATTTCGCTGCTGAAGTGCACCGGAGCTCTACGACGTGTACGACGGCCAATCAAGTGACCGTGGGCACACAGATCGAGGTGTTCTGGGAGGACGATGACTGCTTCTACCCGGGTGTGGTGAAGGAGTTCAACGAGGACGGTAAGGCACAAGTGTTGTACGATGACGGAGACGAGGAGACTCTTGACTTGTCTAAGGAGAACTTTAAGATCATCGGCAGCGCAACTGTGTCGGAGCCGACGAACGAGGCAGCGGACACGGCCGAAGAGAACGTCGACAGCGGAACCGACTACAAGATGAACAAGCGCGGCGGCGCAGTGACAAACTTCCTCACTCACTCACTATGTGAGAGGTGGAGGAGTGAGTTGGGACAGTCCCGACTCACAGAGCTGGCAGTGAAAATGCAGAGAAAATCACTGCTGGACACGACGATGAGCAACTACGGCCCGAAGGCTCGACGCTTCATTCACTTTTGTGTACAACAACGTCGGCCGTGGCTACCGGCAACGGAGGCTACGGTGGTGCTGTACATCGCCTCCGTGCTGGAGGACAGGGGTGTTCGAGCTGCTTCCATGCAGCCGTACCTCTCCGCCATCAACAACTACCACGAGGACCTGGGATTTCCTGGACCAGCTAAGGGCCGTGCTGTGACCCGAGCTGTGAAAGGGATGGCTACCATCCAGGCAGAGCTGGCGGTGGAGGACGAGAACATCGAGACTCAGCGGACTTGGCTGCCGGCGGGACACGTACGACGTGTACACGAAGCAGCGCTGAGATTGACACCGAAGATGTCGGAGGACTTGCTGCTGCTACGAGCCTTTACCTACGTAGTCATTGCCTTTGTGACCTTCGGCAGGCCGGACACGGGGACGTCGTTATCACGACAGCACGTGCAGTGTGGTGACAGTGACTTTTCTGTGGTGCTGCTCAAGGAGAAGGGACGACGGCACCTCCGGACGAAGAGGCGCTTGTGCATCCCCTGGAGGGGTGTTGCTCGGCTGCAGGAGCTGATATTGCACTGGCAACAGCACCGAGATGCAGCTTGGAGCAAAACTTCGAGGACTCAGCCTGACTCCTACTGGCTCCTACCCGAGGACCCGAAGAACATCAAGGCTTTAGTTGCAAATGACTGGATCAGTCAGGCTCTCAGTGAGCTGGGCTTGAGACCCCCGGAAGGAGGTCATTTTACTGCACACAGCACTCGGAAGGGTGCAGCTACGTGTGCTCGAGCCGTGGGTGTGGCAATGGAGAAGGTGTGCTTCTTTGGAGGTTGGTCACAGCTCTCTTCGGCAGTGCAGCACTACATCGACCCGACGGCTTTGAGGAACGCAGACATGAACTACTACTTCGAGTGGTTGACATGGTCACAGTGACGGAGATCAGATTTCCTTTGTGTACCTCACAGTTTTTTCATCTCTGGTTTCATGGCAAATGAGGATTCGAGCAAAGAGAAATGTTCACATTGGAGTGCAACGGAATTTTTGTGGTTTCAGACTTTCGTAATCCGTTGCTCCTGACACAGTAGAGCCGAATGACGGATGTAGCTCCGTGACTCAGACAGGATGTATAAGTAGTCACGAACCGACACTCCTGTCAGCTCTGTTCCTTTTGCTCTTCCCGCCGCTCCCGACCCAGAGGACTCTTTTCCTTTTTGGTGACTTGCACGGACAGTCTGGACATATCATCAAAAGCAGAATTTAGAAAGCATTGTAATGCACAAAATGCATTTAAAACACTTTGCAAAATCACTTTAATGAAATGTATTGCAATGCCTGCCTTTGGCAAATGAGGATTCGAGCAAAGAGAAATGTTTAGAATATGTTGAGTAACATTCGTAGAATATTGTTTGGACCCATGGCATGTCACAAAATCTCATGTAATGACACAGAAACTTATTTTGCCATATAGTCAAATACCAAAATGCACGTATACACCGGAAATACTATCTATACACAAATTGCGCGGGGCGTATCTGTTACCCTTGAAGGCAGTCAAGAGCCAAGCATCGCATGCTTGGACCAAATGCGCGCATCCTGCCTTTACCGCAATCGATTCAATAATGCCGCACACAAACGCGCAGGCTCAAAAACTTTGCGTCACCATGGGTCCCGTGACTGTAAGCATTTTCCTGGAAGGCAAGGCGCACGCCCTAACATCCAGCTTCGCTGGGATGAACTAGTGAGTATCTAACTGGCAGTTTATTGACTTGTCTGCTGGACACCCGAATGGTAATATTATGACATGAGGTCTTTAATGTATATTTCTACTAAAAGCCGGGTGATTTGCTTGTGGGTTCACAGCCTGCCAACATCTATGTCCACGAGGAGAAGTATCCTGTCATCGGAGACTTTGGATTTGCGACCGTTGTCTACAAAGACATTCGGCACCATATTGCGGTATGAATACTGCTACATGTTTGCTGTACAGAAAGAAAGTTCATAATATGTTAATCGCAGTTTGCATCGACTCGGTAGATCCATCGTATCATGGTGTGCTTGAATTTAGTGTGCATGTGATCTGTAATACCGTACATGTTACTACAGTAGTGTGCGTAGCGCCGTGTCAAGAGTAAGGGCAAACACCCGAGGAACCTGCACAACATGATGAGAAGGCTTTATGCACATGGCTACACATACCAAGTCGTTGACACTGAAGTTCTCAATATCAACTAATAGGATAGTAAGGCCGTCACCTGTTACGCGTAGCAAAACGTATGACATTCATGGATGCCAGCTGGGCTAGATCTTAAGGTGTGTGGATGCCGTGCACATCCATTGACAGATCCGAAGAACAAGCTAAATGCATTCAAAAAAAGCATATATCTTTACCCTCGACTAAACGCGCTTCCATTTTGCTTGGTATATCTCTGCGCAGTGTGGAACAGCTGGGTATCAGGCCCCTGAGATGCAGATGGATAAAGGATATGACCAAGTGGCTGACATATGGAGGTTTGCCCTCAAATTAGATTAACATTGAATTTCAACTTGTCAAATTTTGCTACACAAGACGATTCACTTAAGGCAAGGCTGCATCTGCATCATTTGCACACTCCAATGAGGAATGAAAGAGTATGCATGGGTCACATCCTTGTGCGCTCATAGCAGAGTACATGCCACACCCTTTCTAGCTCTACAGAAGTGCGGGTTTACCGCTATTTTGTACTCCACATAACTGTGTGTGTGCCTACTTTTGGTTTATGCTTTGATGCATCTTCCATTGTCAGACCATTGGTGTGCATTCATCGACCAACAGATTCCATTCATCACACTATGAGCCACCCGGAGGGTGGAGCGTGCCACCAGGATGTGCGTACTCGAGACCGCCTTGCGATCAACATGCAGAGGTTGCATAAACTGTGAAATCTCACAAAATGCATTTGTGGCAGTAATAAGTGAATAACCCCATCTTACCTGATTTGTGAGGTGTATGCACCGGTAGTATCGTGTCACAGCCTTTCCTTGTTCCTGAATGGTTCTCACCTACACTGGGATGATGGTGGGCTGGCTTTTATCAGCGGGCCTCATTCCGCAAAGTGTGTGTGTGTGGCTTATCCTTGGACCGACTCCTTTGGCACACCGTAGCCGCAGAAGACCGGCTGCACTATGTACCCATACCGGGGATCAAAGGATTCAGCCACAATGTTCGGGACACTTATCCGGAATTTCCGGAGCTCGAAAGTGAAGAATGGGACCCCCTAAGCCTCGTTGGGCCACTTGAGCCTCCCCGTAACTGCATTGCCGGCCCACATATGTTTATCCTTGGACTGACTCCTTTGGCATCCCGTAACCACAGAAGATCAGCTGCACTATGTACCCACGCCGGGGATCAAAGGATAATCATAAACACACACTTCGGAACACTCATCCAGAATTTCCGGAGCTCTGTCGTGAAGAATGGGACCCCCTAAGCCTTGCACAGCCATTAAAGCGCCTCTGCAACCGCCCCGCTCGCGCACTGTCACTTTGCCATTGGCGCCCATTCATATCCACCCTCTGAGTCGCGCTAGCCATGCTCCCACCATGAATCCTGCGCTCCGCATCACCACCTTGCTCACTGCCAATCCTAAAGCCTGGCCTCGGGGCATCTTGCCCACCCATCAAATGTGTCATGTTCCCAAGCGCAATCCCCAGGGGCTGAGAGTGAAAAACCACATTGTTTCCGCCTGACCTAGCACGCCCACTGCCAAACTGCATCTGCAACCCCCTCTCACCACTCCCTCCCCAAAGCTCTTGCGCCGGAAACCCCGCCAAATGTCTGCGAATCTGACCAATGCGCTCCACACTCGCACCGCCACTGTTGTTCTGTGCTGTTCCTACTTGGGGTCCCATCCCCTGACATGCCTGTGCGTCCCAAGCCCTCCCGGTGTCCGATAGTTCACCATCCGGTCTTCGCCTTCCCGACAGCTGCTCACCGTTAGTTCCGGCACGGCCAGCAACCTCGCCCAATGGGCCCAGAAGCTGATGAGATGCCGTATGCCGCCGTGCAACCTGTTGTAAGTGGTCATCGCTGCCGGGATGGGACCCCGGGCTCCGAGGGGCCCGGCATGTGTCAACTCCACCCACGTGCCTCCCCACGTCTCCATCATCACCCTCAACAGTCCCCCCCCTGCCAACAGCCCCCTCAAGAAGGCCGGCCACCCGCCTGCTCACACCCATCAAGGTGGCCACCCCTCCCTCAGCCAAGGCCATTGCTTGCTCCGGCGAGGCCCCACTCTGCTCTTGAGTCCAGACCCCACCCTCCGGGCCCGGCAATGAGAGGTCATGCCACTCCGCCAAGATGTCCTGGACACTTGTCGCCACCTGGCTATGCCCACCTGCGCCCGCATGCGCCTCTCCAGACTGCGCCTCGGCGGTGCCCCCTCCATGACCCCTCCCAGTGCTCAGGTGCTCTGCCTCCCGCCGCTTATGCTTGCAGGTGTGCATGTCACAACACAGAACGGACAGGCAGGAGACAGTGAATTATTTTGTACTCAAAAAATATTTACTTTGCCATTTAGTTACAGCTAAAAGTCTCAGGCTGCTGTCCAGCTAAAGGCAGGGGTCTCGATGCATGTTCGGTCTGTAGGAGAAACTCTCAATCTCTCTCTCATCTACTCAACTACCAAATGTCAGAATGTGTGGCTCTGCAGTGGTGCTAGCAAGGGGGCTCTCAAAAGCAGCTGCTATGCAGGTTCTCGAAGAAGACGAAGCTGCTGAGAAGCTGCCACTCCACCTGGAGTAGCATGAGGCTCCCTCTCACCTGGGCACCGTCCCACCACACCACTAGAGCCCAACTCAAGGGCAGGGAGGGTGGGAAAAAAGAAAGCCAATTTACAGTGCTATGCACCTGTGGGCTTGAGAAGTGAGGAGTGACTGCTGTTCCGAGTTCTCGGAATAGCGAAGTACTCCCACGGCACGTCTCAGCCGTGACCATTGTCAGGATGAGACGGCAGGCTCGAGTTCGAGAATAGCTTTGCTATTCTCGATGTCGAGACCAACTGTCACTGGGGGTGACAGTGACTCGGGTCTAGCATGACAGGTGTCAGCTGGACAGACGGTAGTCCTATTTTACATTTCACAGTGAATATGTAAAATGGGACCTTCCCTTTACACGGAGGGGAGAAGGGGAAGGGGGGGGTGACAGTGCACTCCTACGAATAACCGGAATTATAGTGCCAATAATTCTGGAACATCCTCCATGCTCTCCAGGAGCCTCGATGCCATCGCGCCTGCCTCGTCCGCCCCACCAGAAGCCTGCTCAGACTGCTCATCCTGCGTCCCCCCAGATCCCTGCGTCCCACCACCTGATCCATCCTGCGTGGCGAAGTCTATCTCATCGATCGCGTCCTCCCACGCCCTATCCATCAACGCCAACCTCTCCACCCCCTCCCGTTGAGCCGCCTCCCCTCGATCCGGGTTCGGGCCCATGCCTTCTCTCACACGCCCTCCACCAGCCCAGCGCCACCCTACTCCGGCCGGGCACCGCCCCACAGCCCGCCTGATGATCAGCCCTGTTACCCCTCGTGTGAGAGCAAAAGAAAGCTGCCGGATCCACTTCTCCTTCCAGCCCACTGTCCCATCATGCGTCGTCTCTTCGTCCCGGTCGTCGTCTCCATCGCCATCCACCTGCTCTCCTCCTTCCACATTCTCCTCCATGTACCGCCGCTCCCTGAAGCACCGCTGCATCTTCTGAAGAAATCCATACGCCGCAGGCCCGAGCCCACCATACACCTCCACCCCAAAGGGAATAAAGTGGTGTTGGCGGACATCTTCGTACGTTGCAACCTTGCTCTCCTCCACCTTCTTTGCCGCCGCCCCGGGGACCATCATGGCCGCTCCCAGTAGCGCGTCCGACATCGGCCGCGCCGTGGCCACATCAAACAGCACATGCTGGCCCGGCCCCTCCGCATCCAGCACTGTTACATCTGGGCAATGGTTCGGTGAGTAGGTCAAGTGGCCCGCGAAATCATCGTGCAACGCAGACGCCAAAGGATAAGCAGACTTGGCCGCATCGAATAGCACCCTCTGCAGCTTGTGGTGAATGAAAGAGTACCAGTTTCCTCCACCGGCCCCCGCTCCTCCCCGGCATCCCAACAAGTGTGTCCCGGTGGGATCCCGCTTTCCCCCACAATCGGGGCACTCCTCCACCTGTCCAAGGAGGGGTTGCTCCGCATGAAGAATGTGCCGCAGGGCCACCCGGTATTCCGCCGAACTGAGCTCCAGGGCTGGGCAGCATGGAACACCCCTCAAGAAAGCAGGCCCAATACGGTTGAAGGTCACCGAGAAAAGCCAGGGGAGCCGAGACGCCCCCACGTGCCCAGCCAGCCAAAGCCAATCCGCAGAGTGGAGGACAGCAGCATAGACCCGTTGGGCACGCTTTTGAGACCTGCTGTAATCACTCAACTTCTTGACGTCGTCCGCCTTCGGCACTTGTGGTGGCAAATGCTCATTTGCTACCCTTGCCCCCTCAATCACCTCCACCGCCTCTGACACCTTCCGCATGGCCGCTTGTAAAGAAGTGACATACGGCAAGTCGCTCTCAGCCCCGAGGTCCTCGGTCCCCGCCGTCACTGTCGGAAAGAGCTCCCGCATATCCTCCCAGACTTGTGCAAACCCACCAAGCCAGGCCGCACTGCTCACCCTCGCCGCCTTGGTCAGACCCATCCCATGCGGGAGGGTGGCAAACTCACAGGAATGCCATGCCAATCCACCGCCAGGCAGCAAATCCCGCAACGCCTCCTGCATCCTCCTGTCATGCTCCTCGGCCGCCTCCCGCATCATCTCCGGCGGCACCCCGCGCAGCCAAAACCCTAACCTCGGGTGGGCACAAAATCGAAGCAGAAGCCCTTGGGCCTGCGCGTGCCCAAGCTTGTTCAAGATGGGCAGAATGGCACATAAATCCTCCACCTTCTTCAACATCTCCGCGCTGACCGCCTCCGCCTTCCCCACCGGCACTCCCAAGACATCAATGAAGTCCAGCTCTCCCCGCGCACCCGGCATCCCGTCCTCGAAGCAACTGGCGTCACCCTCAGGCGAGAAAGCCGCCGACTTCACCGGCTGAATATCAAGGCCAATCGCTGCCGCCTCCTCCATATAAGTGCCATACGCAAGCGCCACGATACCCGGAGGACCCATGAGGAAAGCGTCATCCAAGTAGGCAGAGATGACCACGCCAGGGTGTCTCTCCTGGACCAGCTCCAGCACCATCTGCAGCGGGGCAGCCAGGTAAAGCGGCCCCAGGGGGTCCCCCTGCTGTGTGCCCTCCTTCGACTTGACAAATCGCATCACCGAGCCATCAGCGCCTCCCAGCCGAAACCCCAGGTTCGCCTCCACCCCGTAACAGAGGTCCGTCCATGCCCACAGCTCCGGGAAGTCCCGCTCGATCGCCTCAAACATCGCCTCACGGTGCACCGCATTGAAGGCATTCCTGGCATCTGCCTTAACACAGACCCATTCCGGGTGCCGGTCCAGGGCCGCCTGGACAGTGTGGACCCCCAGGTCCGCCCCTCCCTTCACCGCCACCCCAATCTGGGCCGCCCGTAGCCCACCAAGCTCATCATCCTGCCGCGGCCCACAAAATCGAGCCCTGAAGGCCCTCGCCTCCTGCTTACATATGACCTTTGCCACAAGCTTCCGGAGAACTTCGCCACACGCAATGGGCCGGACGTTGACGCCGAGGTCGTCCTTCAGCAACACCACTAACCGAGCGCCTGCTAACCATTCCCGCACGCCCGTTGGAGCCCGGCCTGCCGTCAGATGGTTGCACACCTCCAGCAAGGCATCTCGCCCACCAGATACATGGACCGCCCACAAATGCTCCCACCGCCACTGAGAGCTGCCCGGCCCCGAAGCCCGCGGCAAGTTACGCATGACATCATCGAACGTCTTCTCGTCCAGCTCAAGCGCCTGCTCCCGAAGCTCCCGCCGGCGATCCTCTCCCACATCCCGCCTTCTGCCTGTTCCTGCCGGGTGCAACCGCTCCAGCTTCAGCAACGTCTCCTCCGTCGCCGGCGCCAGCTTGGCCAACTCCAGCCTTTTTGCTGCCTTCCCCAGCTGCCCCGCCTTCACCAACCGCACCGCATCTCGGAGCACCCGTTCCTCATCCGCCTCGGCCACAACTCGTCGATCCCCCGGCACCTGCATGCAACTCCTCCCACTCGCCACGCAAGAAGCGAGCGCAGCGCTTCTTAATGACCTGGGCCACCCCCTGCTTCACCCCCTGCTGGACCGGCTGGAGAACCAGGCGCGGGAGTAAAAAGAACAGCTTATAGGCCTCGATGTCCGCTGTGTCTACCCGCATCCTCCGAAGCGCAACCATCACACACTCGGTGAACAGCCCCCGCACCTTCTTCGGCACCATCAGGGAAGGGAAGTCGCTGACAGCGCACTCATCGACACTCAATCCTTGCAGCCATGTCCACCCCTCCTCTCCCAGCCCCTCCGGGTCCCCCACCAAGCCCGCGGCTCCGTGCTGCCCCTGCGCCTGCTCCTCCGCCCGTGGAATACCCGAGCCGGCTCGCAACGCTGAGCATAGCTAGCCAGACAGCCCCCACCCCGACCTTGGTGCTGGCGCAGACCCGTCTCCGAAAGGATATGCCCACAACTCTGCTCAGGGTACCTCGTAATTCTCGCCGCAGCCAACAGAGGCCCCGAGGCGTCAGGGTGGCTCCGCCGTAAATGCTCCGTCAGGGCTCGTCTGCTCGCAAGGGCACCCACCGAGCACCCTGGTACCGTGTGTGTGTGTGTTAATCCTTGGACTGGCTCCTTTGGCAACCCGTAACCACAGAAGATCGGCTGCACTATGTACCCACGCCGGGGATCAAAGGATAATTATAAACACACACTTCGGAACACTCATCCAGAATTTCCGGAGCTCTGTCGTGAAGAATAATAATGTGTGTGTGTGTGTGTGTGTGTTCATCCTTGAATTGACTCCTTTGGCAACCCGTAACCACAGAAGATCAGCTGCACTATGTACCCACGCCGGGGATCAAAGGATAATTATAAACACACACTTCGGGACACTCATCCAGTGTGTGTTTATCCTTGGACTGACTCCTTTGGCATCCCATAACCACAGAAGATCAGCTGCACTATGTACCCACGCCGGGGATCAAAGGATAATTATAAACACACACTTCGGGACACTCATCCAGAATTTCCGGAGCTCTGTCGTGAAGAATGTGACCCCCTAAGCCTTGCACAACCATTAGAGCGCCTCTGCAACCGCCCTGCTCGCGCACTGTCACTTTGCCAATGGCCCCCATTCATATCCACCCTCTGAGTCGCGCTAGCCATGCTTCCACCATGTGTGTGTTTATCCTTGGACTGACTCCTTTGGCACCCCGTAACCACAGAAGATCAGCTGCACTATGTACCCACGCCGGGGATCAAAGGATAATTATAAACACACACTTCGGGACACTCATCCAGAATTTCCGGAGCTCTGTCGTGAAGAATGGGACCCCCTAAGCCTTGCACAGCCATTAGAGCGCCTCTGCAACCGCCCCGCTCGCGCACTGTCACTTTGCCAATGGCGCCCATTCATATCCACCCTCTGAGTCGCGCTAGCCATGCTCCCACCATGAATCCTGCGCTCCGCAACACCACCTTGCTCCCTCCCAATCCCAAAGCCTGGCCTCAGGGCATCTTGCCCACCCATCAAATGTGTCATGTTCCCAAGCGCAATCCCCAGGGGCTGAGAGTGAAAAACCACATTGTTTCCACCTGACCGTGCGCGCCCACTGCCAAACTGCATCTGCAACCCCCTCTCACCACTCCCTCCCCAAAGCTCTTGCGCCGGAAACCCCGCCAAATGTCTACGAATCTGACCAATGCGCTCCACACTTGCTCCGCCACTGTTGTTCTGCGCTGTTCCTACTTAGGGTCCCATCCCCTGACATGCCTGTGCGTCCCAAGCCCTCCCGGTGGCCGATAGTTTACCATCCGGTCTTCGCCTTCCCGACAGCTGCTCACCGTTAGTTCCGGCACGGCCAGCAACCTCGCCCAATGGGCCCGGAAGCTGATGAGATGCCATATGCTGCCGTGCAACCTGTTGTAAGTGGTCATCGCTGCCGGGATGGGCCCCCGGGCTCCGAGGGGCCCGGCATGTGTCAACTCCACCCACGTGCCTCCCCACGTCTCCATTATCACCCTCAACAGTCCCCCCCCTGCCAACGGCCCCCTCAAGAAGGCCGGCCACCCGCCTGCTCACGCCCATCAAGGTGGCCACTCCTCCCTCAGCCAAGGCCATTGCTTGCTCCGGCGAGGCCCCCATCCGCTCTTGAGTCCAGACCCCTCCCTCCGGGCCCAGCGATGAGAGGTCACACCACTCCGCCAGGCTGTCCTGGACACTTGTCGCCGCCCGGCTGTGCCCACCTACGCCCGCATGCGCCTCTCCAGACTGCGCCTGGGCGGTGCCCCCTCCTTGATCCCTCCCAGTGCGCAGGTGCTCTGCCTCCCGCCGCACCTACTCCTTGCTCTCCAGGAGCCTCGATGCCATCGCGCCTGCCTCGTCCACCCCACCAGAAGCCTGCTCAGACTGCTCATCTTGCGTCCCCCCAGATCCCTGCGTCCCACCACCTGATCCATCCTGCGTGGCGTAGCCTATCTCCTCGATCGCGCCCTCCCACGCCCTGTCCATCAACGCCAACCTCTCCACCCCCTCCCGTTGAGCCGGCCCCCCTCCATCCGGGTTCGGACCCATGCCTTCTCTCACATGCCCTCCGCCAGCCCAGCGCCACCCTAGTCCGGGCGGGCACCGTCCCACAGCCCGCCTGATGATCAGCCCTGCGACCCCTCGTGCGAGTGCGAAAGAAAGCTGCCGGATCCACTTCTCCTTCCAGCCCACCGTCCCATCATGTGTCGTCTCCTCGTCCCGGTCCTCGTCTCCATCGCCGTCCACCTGCTCTCCTCGTTCCACATTCTCCACCATGTACCGCCGCTCCCTGAAGCACCGCTGCATCTTCTGAAGAAATCCATGCGCCGCAGGCCCGAGCCCACCGTACACCTCCACCCCAAAGGGAATAAAGTGGTGTGGGCGGACATCTCCGTACGTTGCAACCTTGCCCTCCTCCACCTTCTTCGCCGCCGCCCCGGGGGCCATCATGGCCGCTCCTAGTAGCGCGTCCGACATCGGCCGCGCTGTGGCCACATCAAATAACACATGCTGTCCTGGCCCCTCCGCATCCAGCACTGTCACATCCGGGCAATGGTTCGGTGAGTAGGTCGTGTGTGTGTGTGTGTGTCAACTCCTTCGTCAACTCCTTCGTCTGTCGTGCTGCGAGGAGAGGCAGAAGGTGGTGATGTACACCTTCTGTGTTTTCCCTTGAATTTTGTGGGGAGCACTTAGGTGCCCGCATGTTTCCTTTTTTTGACATGGGGTGGCCATGCTGTGTGGTGTGACTGCATTCATGACATAACCATGGACCAACAGGTCCCATCCATCGACCGGGAGCCACTGGGGGGCATGCCAGCAGGGTCCGCTTACTCCGTAACCCAAAGACCAACAGTTGTTTGGCGACGATCGGTCACATCGTATCATCTTTCCATGCTGCTTTGCACTTGGGTTGGGAATATGTATGCGTTTGTGGTATCTTGTCACGGCCCCGCCCTGCTCTTGATTTGCTTTTCACATCCACTGGGATGATGATGGGCTGGCTTTTGTTGGCCGATCTCATGCCGATCTCATGCCGTTCAGTGTGTGTCAACCCACCCACGTGCCTCGCACGCCTCCATCATCACTCCTCAACAGTCTCTGCCAACAGCCCTCAAGAAGGCCGGCCACCCGCCTGCTCGCCCCCATCAAGGTGGCCACCCCTCCCTCAGCCAAGGCCATTGCTTGCTCCGGCGAGGCCCCACTCTGCTCTTGAGTCCAGACCCCACCCTCCGGGCCCGGCAATGAGAGGTCATGCCACTCCGCCAAGATATCCTGGACACTTGTCGCCGCCTGGCTAGGCCCACCTGCGCCCGCATGCGCCTCTCCAGACTGCGCCTCGGCGGTGCCCCCTCCATGACCCCTCCCAGTGCTCAGGTGCTCTGCCTCCCGCCGCACATCCTCCATGCTCTCCAGGAGCCTCGATGCCATCGCGCCTGCCTCGTCTGCCCCACCAGAAGCCTGCTCAGACTGCTCATCCTGCGTCCCCCCAGATCCCTGCGTCCCACCACCAGATCCATCCTGCGTGGCATAGTCTATCTCATCGATCGCGTCCTCCCACGCCCTATCCATCAACGCCAACCTCTCCATCCCCTCCCTTTGAGCCGCCTCCCCCCGATCCGGGTTCGGGCCCATGCCTTCTCTCACACGCCCTCCACCAGCCCAGCGCCACCCTACTCCGGCCGGGCACCGCCCCACAGCCCGCCTGATGATCAGCCCTGTTACCCCTCGTGTGAGAGCAAAAGAAAGCTGCCGGATCCACTTCTCCTTCCAGCCCACAGCCCCGGCATGTGTCGTCTCCTCGTCCCGGTCGTCGTCTCCGTCGCCATCCACCTGCTCTCCTCCTTCTACATTCTCCTCCATGTACCGCCGCTCCCTGAAGCACCGCTGCATCTTCTGAAGAAATCCATACGCCGCAGGCCCAAGTCCACCGTACACCTCCACTCCAAAGGGAATAAAGTGGTGTGGGCGGACATCTCCGTACGTTGCACTTGCTCTCCTCCACCTTCTTCGCCGCCGCCCCGGGGACCATCATGGCCGCTCCCAGTAGCGCGTCCGACATCGGCCGCGCCGTGGCCACATCAAACAGCACATGCTGGCCCGGCCCCTCCGCATGTAGCACTGTCACATCTGGGCAATGGTTCGGTGAGTAGGTCAAGTGGCCCGCGAAATCATCGTGTAACGCAGACGCCAAAGGATAAGCAGACTTGGCCACCTCGCTACCCTCTGTAGCTTGTGGTGAATGAAAGAGTACCAGTTTCCTCCACCGGCCCCCGCTCCTCCCCGGCATCCCAACAAGTGTGTCCCGGTGGGATCCCGCTTTCCCCCACAATCGGGGCACTCCTCCACCTGTCCAAGGAGGGGTTGCTCCGCATGAAGAATGTGCCGCAGGGCCACCCGGTATTCCGCCGAACTGAGCTCCAGGGCTGGGCAACATGGAACACCCCTCAAGAAAGCGTGTGTAGTTGGAACATACATGCATACATCCATCCATGCGGCTTTGCATTGGTTTAGAGGTGTGTGGTTGTGTCGGTGGTATCTTGTCACGGCCTCATTCTGTTCCTGAATGCCTCTCACATCCACTGGGATGGTGGCAGGCTGGCTTTTGTCGACGGTCCTCGTGCCACTAAGCGTGTATGACGCCTTTTAGTACTTGGTAATAGAGTTTCTCGTGGGCAAACGAATTCCAACCCGCTAAGTCTTTACTGTGGCATATTTCAGTGTCGGGATGGTGTTGTACGTGTTGCTGCTCAAGACCGATGAAATGCCCAAGAATATTGCAGCAAAGGTAAGGCGCTAACTCAAATGAAGCAGGAGGAGGCCCGTGTGAGGTGAGGCTGAGTAACTGATATGTATAGAGCAGGAGGAGGCTCATGCTAGGATGGGCTCTCATGTACGTCGATATGATTATTAGTCGCGATCCCGGCGTTGTGAAAAAATATGAAGCAAATCTTGGGCGGGGGAAATTCGTTGTTTAAAGAACAAAGAATACTAGGCCCGGTCGATCTTAAATTAAGATCTCCACTAGGCGCATCTGACGGTCGATGAGATTTGTTATCTTGCCGACGTGGCGCGCTTGTTGAACATGCACATTCCGAACATGGCGCCTGCCATGCCATTTTTAATGATTTGACATTTCTTGATCCTTGCGTCTGCTATGCAATGGAAAAGCGAATCGTCGGACGATCACGACGTGGCGCGCCCAGATTACACATAATTATACCGAGTGTATCTACTGTAGCATTTCAATTGGACGATCGACTGTGCGACACGATCTGGAATGCAAGCAAGATGCGTTTTTTGTTCGAGCATGCCATGGCGTCGCGGTTGCGTCGCGGTACATACACGCGACTGTTGTGGCACTGTCATCGTTAGCGTCTGGCGATCGTGAGATGGAACATTCGACTGCATCGCCCGTTGGGATTCGAGCTTTGCTGCTGCTGCTGCTGCTGATTGACTAAGGTATGTAAGGTATGTAAGGTAATTCACTTCATGCCAAGACTATAAAGGTCAGAGGTACCTGCACTCTCTATTGAGGCGTGTGACGAGTGTGAGCCTCCTCTTGACTTTTCTTGGTGAGGCTTGTCCACAATTGTCAGTCAAATTTGCAAAGACATTACTTCATTTGGATTTTTAGGTTTATTACAATAAAATGTAGAGCATAATTCCACGTCAAACCACGTCAATTCCACATCACACACCTTATTACACGTCATCGCGCTTGGCAATCATGCTCCCCCTCTGCTTGGGAGTTTTCATTCTTCGCGGTACCAGGGTTGAAAACTCTGAAAACTCTGAAAACTCTCGAATCGCGGTGCCTCACCATTTGTTTGGAAGTTTTCATTCTCCGCACCCAGGTTGAAAACTCTCAAAATTCTGAAAACTCTCAAATCGCGTCATGTCATGTCATGTCATGTCATGTCATGTCATGTCATGTCATGTCATGTCATGTCATGTCATGTCATGTCATGTCATGTCATGTCATGTCATGTTTGGGAGTTTTCATTCTCCGCACCCAGGTTGAAAGCTCTGAAAGCTCTGAAAACTTTCAAATCGCGTCATGTCATGTCATGGCATGTCATGTTTGGGAGTTTTCATTCTCCTCACCCAGGTTGAAAACTCTGAAAACTCTCAAATGGCGTCATGTCAATGTCATGTCATGTTTGGGAGTTTTCATTCTCCGTGACACCAGGGTTGAAAACTCTCAAAACTCTGAAAACTCTCAAATCGCGTCATGTCATGTCATGTTTGGGAGTTTTCATTCTCCTACAGGTTGAAAGCTCTGAAAACTCTCAAATCGCACATGTCATGTCAATGTCATGTTTGGGAGTTTTCATTCTCACCAGGTTGAAAGCTCTGAACACTCTCAAATCGCGCCATGTCATGTCAATGTCATGTTTGGGAGTTTTCATTCTCCGCACCAAGGTTGAAAACTCTGAAAACTCTCAAATCGCGGTGCCTCCCCCTTTGCTTGGGTTGAAAAAAGTTGAAAATATTGAAAATGTTATATGTTAAGTATGAGACCCCCTCAGATTATATATTCTTTTGTGGACATAACTGGCGATAAGAGGCTGCTGATATATGTTGTCAATTCTCCTGTCGCGTCTACGTCTGTTGCTTCCGTCATCCGTGTTCAATTGTGACACTGCAATATTTTACTTTAGGTCTGATTTGTTAAATATGCAGTTTTAACTTAAGGCAGAAGGCTTTCTCTCCCGAAGTGTGTGCCCTTGTCCAGCGAAATAAAGATCTCTAAGATTGTATACTAATCTGAGTAATCTTTTGCTTCAAAATATTATCACATATTCCTACTTAGTATGTGGGTACCCGTTTTGCAAAGATTGACAACTCATAGCGCAACTATTGCAGGTTTCAAATTCCTTAAATTCCACCCACTTCCGCCAAATGAACGCGTCAGCCCACGGCGAGATGTGTGGTTGACCGTTCAGTCTGTGCCATTTTTTTAGGGAAGACAAGTTGTAGGGAAAGTTGTTTTCGGTATACGTTAGTATACCGAAAACAATAGCCGCTGGACAGTGACTTACGGGCCACGGTCCGACCCGTAGCGGTACTGTGCGGGCAAGTCATGTTTTCTGTTTTCAATCTGTTTTCGGCCGCACATGTGACGAGGTCAGATACATCATCATATTCGGAAATCAAAAGTGACAGTTGCAACAGTATATAAATTCTGGTGTCGACCGATGACGCGAACTTTGCATCGCGGACGCTGCAACTGCTTTATATATGCAGTTGAGATTTGAGAGTTTTCAGAGTTTTCAACCTTGGTGCGGAGAATGAAAACTCCCAAACATGACATGACATGATATGATATGGCATGATATGACATGACATGACGCGATTTGAGAGTTTTCAGAGTTTTCAATCTTGGTGCGGAGAATGAAAACTCCCAAACATGACATGACATGACATGACATGACATGACATGACATGACATGACATGACATGACATGACGCGATTTGAGAGTTTTCAGAGTTTTCAACCTTGGTGCGGAGAATGCAAACTCCCAAACATGACATGATATGACATGTCATGACATGAAATGACACAGCACGTGAGATTCGCGGGGTCGAGAGTCGAGCGTGTCGAGTTTCGGGCTTTGCGGGGAAAATGAAATGTTTTGGGTGCTTGACCACCGACGTGTCGTTCAATGGGGGATGACATGGAATTGTTTGTAAACAAGTAGCATATTTTATTTTATTTTAATGATTTCTTGAATTGTCCAAGTTCTTAAGGTTCTCAAAACTGACAATTGTGAACGTTTATGTTCTTGGTATTTTTCATGCGTTTAATGGTTTCTTAAGAAGTGTGTTTCCGTGTTGCATTTTCTTGCATGACATTATTATACTCACGCCAATAAAGATGTCATACCTATTCGTGCAGCTCATCATATGTGGGAGTATGTCATGAACGCAAATGAGAATGATACCAGATATTTCTCTCTGCATGACACGTAAAGAATATAATCATTTCAGATTTTGCGTGATCGCTCTGGTTTGTGCAGGTCAAAAACAATCGTGGCATCTTCAAAGCAGAGGGCTCACCCTCACTGCAGGTAACACAGGTCTTGCAAGCGTGCCTGCAAGTTGACCCCGAGCTGAGATCACCTTTGAACGACATCATCGTCTTGCTGGAGGCAGCAAAGGTCGGGGCACAAGTGGCCGAAGAGGGTGAAGATGTGGCCGAGCAACACCAGGTTGATCTGCTGGAGCTCCCTTTAGCTTGATCTTCACACCCCATCGCTTTCATCCAAAATGGGAGAAATTATACAAATCCAAATGGGGCAAATGAACGGCATCTCAAGGGCTCCTCACCACCCCACGATGTGCGCAAATTGACGATGCCGATTTGTTTGCGATACACTATTGCGAACTGCACCCACCACTGCCCGGGTGGCCGCACCCAAGCGCGCCCTCCACAGCTGGAAGTCTCGAAGGGTACCTCTCACCACTACGGGCTCCTCCTGGATCACCCGGCGAAGGGCAGCATCAACCTTCACCAGACTGCCCATCCTGCCTTCAAACTCCTCTCTGCTGACCCCATGGTCCACAACTAGAGGAGTAGAGCAGTGCATGGCCATCTCAGCATAGTCCAAGATGTTATAGGCACCACCCATAAAGATGTTGTGCGTGTCCTACACACTGGACTTGTACCAGAACTGCCTCGGTGATATAGCATATCCATGTCCAAGATGCTCAACTCTGCCAGCCTCCCAAACGGCCTGGCCAGCAGGGTACCTCCCAGGGAAGAATGCCCCAATAGTGTCCACTTGCTGTGAGCTATAGTGGGCCTAGAGAGTCAGTCTTTACACCTAACTGATCAGCAGGGATTGCAGATTCCAATACACAGGCAGCAGAGGCATAGGCAATCCAAAATTTCGGATGATGGCATCATAACACCACGGCATCGTGTCATCATACAACAATGCGATTGATGATGAATCGACGTGTTCGCCGGGTGTGATTGTTTCACCAATCGCAACATGGCTTTGATTGACTAAGTATAAAGTAGGTAAATCAGTAATTTGCCCAGGTTGGTCCTTATACAGCTGGGAAATCTCTAGAGGCAACGAAAGGAAGGGGGGTCTCCTGCTTCCTTCGAATAACCGAAATTATGGAAGCGCAAGGACTCGCAGTTAGCTATGCTCCGCGAGATGTCGCCGTTCCAACTGGCAGTCCTGGCAGAAATGCTAGTCATAGCAGACTCGGACTCGGTGCAATGCCCGCTATACGCCTTTCAGGCCTCAGCATCGTGAGGTTGAGGGTCGTCAGCTGCTAGGTTCCTCGTCTTGCATGAAAACCCACAACGTTGATTATTAGAGTAAAGCGATTGCTCTTAGGAGGTACCTTACTCAACCCCATCATCATCAACTTCACAACAAAGAAAAAGCCACAACTCAAGTCGCTATAGCTCAGTGGTAGAGCATCTCAAGTAGTAGTCGAGAGGTCCCTGGTTCGATTCCGGTTGCGACGCTTTTGAAACATACATCCACTCATAGCTCAGTGGTATAAGCGTTCTGACATACGAAAAAATAGATTCTTACAACATAAGAATGTATCGGCGAGCCCTGTTGAGAAAGGAAGTACTTTTATTCTTCATTCGTTCAAGAGCTTTGCTTGGCTCTTGTTTGGCCCCAGCTCGTAAGCCAAAGGAAAGGCTGGAGCTTGAGGTGATCAACCAACTGCGGGAGGCACGGGTGAGCGGGGCGAGCAAAGCACCGCAGGTGGGGAGCACTCCGAGTACCACGGAAGACAGCGGTGAAGGGAGCTCGCTTCGGCAAGAGTCAGTCTCGCCCAGCACACCTGCCATACAAGAGGAGGGTTGGGTGTGGGAGGCTCAAAATGGTGCAACCGCGAGGCTCTTGTCCCCAGGGTATGCCACACCTGGAAGCAAGAGCAAAAACGACGTCCAGGTTGTATACCCTCCTTCGCTCCCTCACAATGCGATATCGATGACAATATAGACTGTTCAGATCTGGTGCAGTGTTGGCGTGATTAGTTGGCCCTTGTACTGCATGGTCTTGCCTCTCTTACAAGTGCAGAATTGAAAAGGCGATCTCGGCTATAAGAGCAGTGAATGATGCTTGGACACAGTATATTCACGCAAAGATACTTTTGCGCAAGTTATGGAAGGGCGTTGTAGGAAACATGCAACGGTTCGAGCTCAAAATGACAGGCATTTGATATGTGGTATCTCATGATATGTGCATACTATCCTTTGTCTGGAATGGCTCACGAAAGTAGGGAAGAGGGTTGCGGATGTAAACTGGATGAATACCAGGCATCATCAAGCAAGGATGCGCTTGAAGAGAACCGAGCGGAGCCTGCCCAAGGAGAGGACCAAGAAGTGGATGGAGGTGAAATCTAGCTTGGGGATTTTGTAAGATAGTGTGCACTTGCTGAATGAAAACCGGTGGACATGGTAGATATGGTAGAAGGGGGCATCTTTATGTTTGAGAGAAGGCTTGTCAGATCGTTCTTTAGTCATGCGTGGGCACTGTATACGGCGCAATGACGACAGCTAGCCAATATTTTCTTCATCGGCTTATGCCTGCACTCTCAAGTTAGCGCTCAACGTATAGAAAAGTTGACGAACTGTTGTGCAGAATTATCCTCACAGATGCCTTTCACCTGATCGATATGTTGTGCCGACTCGCATGCTCATTCAATAGAGAGGGCTGCTGCTTTTAGTTAGTGAGTAGTTGTTAGTTGATGATGTGTGCCCAAGCAGATTACACCAAGCGGTCTCCTCTGCAAGAGCTGCAAGAGTTGAAACTATCTAGTGGCAGGGTGGGTCACTCCACCTGCATTCCCATTGTCCCCCTCGATATAGAATGTCAACTCCGCTTGATAGAAGTGTGTTGACAATCTATTTGAATTTTGCTATTGAAACGAGATCTAGAATCGAGCTTCATCTGAGGTATTGGTATGGGATTGTACCGCTTCAGAGCTCGAGTTCCCAAGATGGCAGCAAGACTACTTCAGTAACAATGAAAGATGATGAGGTCCTTAAAACTGCTTTTGAGGAGGTGCGTCTTGTGGAGTCGTGGTTCCTCGACAATGTGACATGCAGTGGGCGCGCACAAAGGAGCAATAGTTGAATTCAATCAAATATGGTATAGTGCACTCTTATGGATTTTGTGTTACTTTAGACCACAAAAACGAATAGACAATTATGAGGCTTGAGACTTTGAGGGGAGTGTTAGCTGGCTCTCGGTCTAGTTCCATCAACTGCAGTAGAGTTCGAAATGCTGTGAATGTTTTATTCCATTGGTACAGCATTCGATCCACCAAAGGTGACACCGCGGGGCTTTCCTTGGAAAAAGAGTTGCTAAAATTGCTTAGGGGCGTCTTGACCGTGCTAGTTGATCAACCTCCTCTTTTGGAAGCCTTGCATGCTGTCCACTGCAATGCAATAGAGTCTTTAGGTTAGGTGGGAAGGTGGGAATGCAAAAGAACCGAGTTGCGGACGTCCGGACGGAATTCTTTTACAACCTGTGGGTATGTCAAATAGTGTCATGTGATTATTAAGGAGTCCTGCTCAACAATTGACTTGACCACCATGTGTGTTTTCTCCCTCACTGCTCGGCCAGATAGGGCCAAATCTGAAGCAGATTGGACCCCGAGCAACCCTTTTCGATACCGCATGCTCCATGTGATTTAAATGACCCTAATTAGGCAGGTGCATAGTGTCGGAAGCTGAAGTTCGGCAAACATTAGCAAATTAGGCAGTAAGCTACTCTTGAAATATCTAAGTGTTGTCCAACCTGTAAGGCCAAGTGCAAACTAGGCCCATTGTGTTTAATTTTGAGCTTAGTGGAGTTGTACTGGTTTTTGCCATGTGTGATCTCACTGTACCTTGGACAGACTATATAACCGTCGACGACGCTTCGGGTGTCCAAAACTAAACAAAAAGTCCGGGAAGCCCTTTTGCCTTCCAGAAAAAGAATATCACAAACATATTCACTGGATATTTTTTGTGCGGTACGCTCCATTTCTTTTGCACTTCACTTATTCTCGAACCGAAATGCGAGCAGGGTGAGCACACAACACACTGCAAGAACGAGCAGGGATGAATGCTTGCCGGTCTGATTAAATAACATTTACTCAGCAAGTCTTAGTTCTCTCTTCTCCCAGCTACAGCCTCTCTGGCTAGCTTTCTCTCCAGTGCTCTAGCCTCTCTGGCGAGTCTTCTCTGTCTGTCCCATTACTCCCGAGCCTTTGGCTGAATGAGTGTCTCTCAGTCTGTCAGGGAGCAGGCTACTGCTTTGAAGCTACCCTGCTACTTCCGTGCCTAAGCCTCTCTGGCTGAGCCTCGCTGGCTTCACGGCAAACGGATAGCAGCTTCCTCGCTGGAACCCGGAAGCTTCTTCAGCAGCAGCCTCCACCCAATCCTGCACCTAGCAGGGGCTCACCTGACAGAGTCCTGGGCACTCTCTGAGCCCTGGACACACTCACCCAACGGGGGCATGGGAGGGCCGAAAGCACGAGGGAGTCACCGATCCGCAGCAGCTGCGGCCTCTGCCATGGCCCCGGGAAGAATGAGCTTCTGCTCGGTGTCGAGCTCGCAGTAGCGCTCGAAGCAGTCGCTCTTCCAGTCGCCCTGCATCTTGATGTAGATGGAGGCCACGTCCAGGCGCATTGCCGCAGTGGCCCCGCCCCGCCGCAATGAGTGCCCCGCGTAGCTGGACGGGTCCAGCCCCACCCTCTCCGCCAGGGACTTGATGCCCGCCACCAGAGCATCGTGGGTCATGGGCACCACCGTTGCCCGCCGGCCCGTCACCTTCTCCATGACGAAGAGAGCCGAGTCCCCCGGCCGCCCCGCCGTGCGCTCCATGAGGCGCATGAGGGCCCGCACTGGGCACAGCAGAGACCCCGGCACCGCTCGCAGAGGCACCCAATGGTGCCGCTCGCCACACTGGATCGTCTTCGAATGCCGCACCCTGATCCACACCACTGAGCCATCCTCGTGGAAAAGCACATCATCCCTCACCAGGGCCCCCCTGGTGTTCCAGGCACCCGCCTTCCCCGTGGTCAGGTTGTCCTTGCGGAACAGACCGAAGAAATCAACGAGAATGGCTGCCCACAGAGCCTCCTGTCCAAGGTCATGCGACGAAATGAGCACCGCCATCTTGGCCAGGTCCGCCAACGTGAGAGGCATGACTGGCCTAGGGGGCCTCCCCCAGCACCGCTTCACCCCCTGCAGAGTGGCTGCCACCGCATGCCTGGCCGCCACCGGCACCCACTCGTGCCCCCGCTGTAGGTGCAGCTGCCGCACCCCCGCCAGGTAGTTCTTGATGGTGCCGGGCTGAACGAACCAGCTGCAGTAGGTGATGAACATGCACAGGGTCCTGTCCGTGGCCGGCAGCAGGGGCTCCAGACACCCCAGGCATGCGAAGGTGATGCAGAATGTGACGAAGGCCCGCACCCCTGTGCCGTAGCACCTCCTCGTCTCTGGTGCCCGGGCCTCCGCTCGGTAGCGCTCCACCTCCCGCTGCAGCTCCTGCACGAGCTCCTCTGCCCAACCCTCAAGCCCAGTCAGGGAGGGCCACGGGATCCGGCCCCACCCTCACAACCACCACCGGCCATCTGGTGGGCCCCCAAGCAGTCCTGCCAAGCCCCCGAAGGTCACGGGCTGTGAACAAGTGGGTGCCCTTCTTCCACTCCCGCACCACTCTGAACACATGAGGGAGGCTCTTCACGAGCTCCCAGCCGTCGTCCCCATCCCACACAGGCACAAGGAAGCACGCCGCCGTGCCCCACTGCTGCCGCCGCTTGCACTTCAGGAAGTTCTTGATGATGGCGAACATGATGCTGAACGGCAGGTTCCCCCAAGCGTTGTGGCCGTCGAACTTCTGCACCCGAGCATCCTCCACCGCGCTCCAACTGTTGTAGCAGTAGGCGTTAGCCCTTGACACCGCCACACACGAGTCCACCGTGAAGGGCCTGAACTCCTGATCCAGCGCCGCCCACCGCACCGGGCACACCATCCAGTCGTCCCGGTCCTGGCGCCAGATATCCGCCCGCAAGAACGCCTTGTGCTCCGCCAAGAACCGAGGCATGTCCAGCCTGGACAGCAGATCCGCAAGCAGATTGTCCTTGGTGTTGATGTACACGGGCTGTAGGCAGATATCGTGCTGTGCACACACGAAGAAGATCTGCCTCAGCAGAGGCAAGTAGGCCACCGGCCCCCACCAGCTCCCCACCTGGTACATGGCGGACTGGTTGTCGATCCTCACCACCACCGTGGTCCCGCTCATCCTGTGCCCCCACAACACCATCGCCCACCAGACCGCAAAGAGCTCGAGGTAGTTGATGCTCCAGCTGCTGCGGCAGTCACTCCTCCTCGGAAACCACGGGCGCTGCGGCAACCGTGCCAGGTCCTCCCAGCATGAAGAAGAGGCGCTCCCAGACTCCGCCGAACCCAGCGTGCCCGAGGAGTCCGTGGCGAAATGGCGCTGGTCCACCAAGCGCCGCTCCAGCATCACCCTCCTGCCATTGTACCGCCGCACCACCTGCTCCAGCACCGACAAGTCATCAAGCACTGGACGTGGCAGGCGCACCATCCTCCTGCCCACCGTGGCTGCCAGAAAACTGAAGCCCCTCCTCATGTAGAGGGAGAGGCCCCACACCACGTGGCTGCAGAAGGCCAGCAGCCCCAGCAGAGACTCGAGCCACCGCCGAGACACCATCCCCCGCGCCGCCTGCGCCCGCAGGTCCCCCGCCTTCTGCACCACCACCGCAATCCTCGTCGATGGAGGCGGTGCACACCTCCCCTGACGTGTCCAGCAGGACACCAAGGAACTCCAGCACCTGCGCGGGGCCCTCACACTTCGCACTGTTGACCTTGAAGCCCAGGAAGGTCACGAACTCGACCAGCAGCATCATCGCCTCCTCAGCCTGCTCCTTCGTCTCCAGCACGCGGAAAAAGTCATCGAGGTTCCCGACCATCGGGATCCCCCGCGCCTGCATCCAAGCAACAATCGCCCTCGTCCACCGCATGAAAATGCCGGGAAGCGCCCGGTTCCCGAACGGCGCATGTGCATCCATCCACCTGACGTCGTCGAACTCGAAGCACTGGTGCAGCCAAAACTGGCTGGCGATCCCCACGCTCCTGTAAGCCGCCTCCAAGTCCACCTTCACCATCTAGTAGCCGGGCTGCAGCATGCCGTAGGCCTCCTTCACCGTGGTGAACTGATCGCGCTCGAGCTGGATCCTCGCATTCACCCCCACGTCCGCCGGCCGGGAATAATCGCTCACCGGCCGTAACTTGACCTTGCCCTTGCGCACCTTCTCCACCATGCCGAGGGCGATAACCCCCAGCGGCAACCGCCATCCAGCTAGGAAGATGTGCCCATCTCCGCTCTTTCGCCTGATCTCCTCCCGCATCACGTCCATGTGCTCCGGGCCCACGTAATTGGGGACCCGGTACGGCTCGTCGACGGCGAGCTCCCCCGACGGCCATCCCGCCCCGCATGCTGCACACCTGACGAGGAAATCCACATCATGCCACCCCTGAAAATCGGCTGCCACCAAGTGTGCATGGCTGGTGAGCGTGGGAATGGCGCACCCAACTCGTACGCACTCCTCCTCGTAGCACCGCCGCTCACCCTCGCTCGTGCCGCAAGCCTCCATGTTCTCGATCATCGCCATCCGCAAAATATCCTCCCTCAGCTGCGGCCATCTCGTCGAGACACGTGTCCGCCACGGCTCCGACGTCGAGGCCCACGTCTCGGGGCACCGCCGTGTGACCGGCAGCGGCGCTAGGCGATCCATCTCCCATGCCATGGGTGCCCTGCCATGCCTACGGGGACCCCCACGCACATCCTAAACGCGTCCGCCCTCAGGCCGGCCCACCATCCGCCAGGGACGTCCGCTCCGTCCGGCGGCACCAGCGGCACACCTCCGCCATCCTCCACATCCGGAGGCCTGCATCCCACCTGTGCATCAACGGCACCGATAGCCTCCACGACTATCGGCTGCCCCAACTCCAGCTCCGCATCTGCATCCACCATGGGGTCCGGCGCTACTATCGGAACCCCCTCTGCCCCCGCCGGGGCCTCGCTGCTGCTCCTCGGCTCCCCCAGCGGCACAGCCACCGCCGGGATCAGCCCTTCGCCTCACAGGCCCGGGCACGAGGCATCAGTCCTCACGTGCCCCTCTGCGCCACAAGTACTGCAGACATGTCTGAGATGACAATTAGGCTGGTGCCTGCAGTTGCCCTCGTTGTGACCGTAGCATGCATCCGACACACCACCACGGCCACCACGCCCCCCACGGCCTCCACGGCCACCACCACGACCGCAACCCTTGCCTTTGCCCCTGCCCCCACCAGCATCCTCTGGGGCAGTAGGCCGCTGCTGCTCCGCCGCATCACGCTGCCAGGTGTAACGATCTCGTGTCTTCTTCGCTTTCATCTCCTGTAAGTTGTTCGCCTGCCGGTACACCCTCCACACCCGGTCGTACCCGTCCAACGAGATGCCGGTCGCAGACCGCTGCACCTGCCGCACCAGGTGCTCGTAGAACTCACTGAAGTGGTAGAAGGAGAACTCAGCGGCAATCGTCCTCGCCCACTCGATGAAGTCCACCAAATCGTCCCGTGCCTCAGCTGGCGCCTCGCACAGCACCCGCAAGATTCCCCGCTCCAACTCCGCGAAATCCTTGCACTTCTTCTTCTTGGGCACCATCGTCAACTCGCCGTCCTTGAACTTCAGCCGCCCCTCGTCCTCCTGCTGAAGCCGCGGGACCGGCGAGATCACCAGGTCGATCCCCGCCAAGGGGCCCCGACTCGGAACGGCTGTGAGCGGGGGGGCCGCACCTGGAGGTCGGACAACGTCTTCTGGGGCAAGCTCGCCTCGAAGTGCCCTCGCCAGTTGCTCCTCATTCACCGTTCGGAACCCCTCGCCCAGTGCTGCCAGCTGGCCTCGACGTGAAGCGTCCAGAGGGGGAAGGGCTCCACGGCCTCCACCAGCAGCCCGAGCCTCTGCCTCCTCGCCCTCGAATGTCACCCTCTTCCTCTTCTTGAAGAAAGAAGCGACCATTACGTCCGAGATGGGGAACGTGGGGACCTGGGAATTCACGAGCCTCTGGAACTCCCCCACCCGCGCCTGCAGAAGATGCACAGATGCATGCCAGTGCTCCACCGTCGCCTCGCAGCTCGGCGGCAGCTCGTCCAACTCACACTCCTCCGTGCGAAGCTCAGGCAGGACATGCACCAGCGGGTCAAACGCGTGTGCCTCCAGCGTCTTCATGGGGTTCTTCCCGAACGGGTGGACCTCAGCGCCGAGAGCTGCGGCCGAAGCTTCGCAGCTTCATGGATCAGGTCCGCACATGCCTGCTCACACCGCGGAACATCCCATCCCTCCAACGCGGCCACCGAATCACGCATCGCATGCCGCAACTCCACTGCCTCTGGCGGGTCACACCCGCTCAGCACCGCCACAGAACCTCCACCAGCTGCCGACCTCTGAGCCTCCAGCGTGGCCAAGCGCTCCCCCAAAGCATCCAACTTCGCTCCCACAGCCGCCGCGATAGCAGCCGCTATCGCCTGTGGGTCCATGGGTCCATGGGTCGGTGTCGCACTTGGGACCGCTGCCGCAGAAGCGACAGTCCCGATACCCAAGTTCCCCTGGGCCCCGGCCGCCCCAGCGGGGACGCCGCCACCGGGACCCCCCCCAGCAGAAACACTGCCACCTGTCGCTGTCACAGGAGAGATGAAACGCCCGACGGCGCAACACCTCCGCTTCCCGAGGCTCCAGCGCCCCCCGTCGCACAAGGAGATGCGCCGTGAGCACCGGCAAGCTCAGCGCCAACATTGCCCGCGCCCACTCTGAAACCTCGTCGAATTTCACCTTCTCAGCTGTCTTCCTGGTCGCCCAAGCCCCCGTAACAGCAGGCCAAGCACCAAGTGCTAACTCACCCGCAGCGTCGACTGTGAAGAGCTCGGTCCCAATCAGCACTTCCGTAAGAGCTCGCACCTTCTCTGGAATTACCTGCAGCTCGGAAATGTGTTCCGAAACCCAGGCCATGATCATGATGACGACGAGGCATCAGTCTTGCGCGAACCGCCAACTCCGACAAATTAAGCAGAGTCCGTAAGTGAACTTTCATCCCCGGGGCCGTCCAAATTCCTAAACCGCTCGCTGATGTCGCCATATTTTTGTCCAAAATTAAATCAGCACTCTCAAGCCCCAAAGAGTCCCAGCAACAAAAATATTCCAACTGCCTCCACTGATCTCACGAACTCAACCGTACAAGCGAACAGTACTTAATGACGAGGCACTGAGTAATCCACTGGAACACGTGCCAACCAAAATTTGCAATTCTCGACGCAATCACACCGCACAAACGCTGGCGTCCCAGTAACTCGCTGTGGCGGTTGAGAAATCTCCGTCTGTGTCGAAACCTCTTTCTCAAACTTGCCCGTGTAGTTGTTGCGCTTCCCCAACTTCAGCTGAATCTCCCAGATCGGCGGCATCCAACTAAAACTCTACGATGAAAATAACTAGATCTACCGCAAGCTTCCGCCAATTACTAACGCAACAGCTTCCACCCAGCTCCGCTACTACGCCACCAGGGTACTACGCAATCAGGGTAACGCCGTAAGCAGCGGAAACACAGCACCAGTACCAGCTCACACGCGTCGAATGTAACCTCCACGTCCGTCTTTGCGTCACAAATTCTACACCGGTCAACCGAGCTGGGAATGGGCATCTGATTTTTTTTACAAACTTTGAGCAGAAAGCAGGGTTTCTTTCGGGGTTCGGAAGTGTGGAAACTGACTCTCCGACAACGTCCGCCGTTGTCAATCAGCTGTGGACTTGTGCCACCCCGTGACACGCCCGATCAGGACGTCACACGCGCTGTGTCGTATCTCGATCGGGGCAAACCCTGAGCGACAGAAGTCGCGCCTGCTCGATTCCTTGATTCGGAATAACCGAAATTATCGTGAGCGATAATTGTGAATGAATGCAGTTTGGGTTATTGTTTGCAGTTTGGGTTGTTGGTGCGTGATGTGAATGCTGTTTGCAGTTTGGGTTACTGTTTGCAGTTTGGGTTGTTGGTGCGTGATGTGAATGCAGTTTGCAGTTTGCGGTTTGGGTTATCGGTTGCAGGTTTGGGCTATTGGTTCATAAGGTGAAGGGTATTTTCAGTTAGGGTTGTGCCCGGTGCATACGGTGAATGGCTATTGTAGTGCGGGCTCTTACAGCAGTGGTATACAGTTGAAGCAGTAGGGGTGTAAGGCGAATGCGCGGATGTGCCTGTACTGAGGTATGCACACGTTTGTTGTGTTATGTCATCCGAACCCTCACTGCATCGTCGTGTCGATGCCGGCATTCAACAGGGGTGCTACGCCGTGGCTTGGGACGAGTTTGACGGCGACGTCACCTCAGGGATGACGCTGCGGCAGCTGCGCGACTGCACGCCGACGGTGGACGATGGTGAGAGGGCATGCAGCTTCACGGCGTGCTCGGTGAAGGCGCTGGCGGAGGCGGTGTGCGAACCGGGGACATACACATACGAGTACACAGTGACGGACCTCGCAGGGTTTGAAGCGCGGGCAGAGGTGTCGGTGGCGGTGAGCGAGCTCGCCCAGCTAACCTCGGGGGTGGTGTTGGAGGCGGGGTCCGAGTCGGAGGCGGGGGCGCAGGCGGAGGCGCTGCGGGATGTTAGCTCAGAGGAGGCGACAGCGTTCCGGGGCGCGGTGGCCGGGCTGCTCGGCTCCGAGGTATGAGCCAAGCATGTCCCCCCCTTGCACCCCTCTTACACCCCTCTTACACCCCCCTTGCATCCCATGCTTCCCAAAGTGCAGCGCCACCATGCGAAAGCCGCTTGCTTCAAAGTAGAGCACCGGCGCAGCCCCGCGGCTTGTGATTCTTGGCGCGCAAAAACGGCGCGAATTCTGGGTCAATAGTCCGAATGTGAGTGGAGTGATGCTTGAATCACGGAGTCACGGAGCCCCCTCCGGTGGTGGTTTCTCTCAGCTAATTCAGAGCCCCCTCTGAGCTGAAATCGAGGATCAGCGAGAAACGGGTGACGGTCCAGTGTGGCGACAGCAGGCAGTTGCAACGTAGGAACACTGGGTTGCACTGCAATCGAATCCGACCCAGGACTAGCAGCACAGACGAGAACCCCTTGGTAGTCCTCTTTTGACGAATTGCAATGTCGTTAGGCGATTGCAATGGATGCTATGTTCGTATCGAGGAGATCGACCCTCTTCGATCGCCGGGGAGGGGGAGCGGGGGAGCGGGCATTTGCATTCAGGGACAAGGAGTAGGAGGAGAGGACGTCACCGTGGTGAATGTCACCGTCGAAGGGACGGCGATCCGTGTGACGTATACCGTGGTGGTGGCATCGGCAGGCTCAGCTCCCCCCCCTCACCGCTTCAGGCGCCGCACGTTGCGACACTCGTGGTCGGTTCCACCGAAGGGGGAGGCAGCGTTGGTGGCATCTCCCGCTCGGCGCGCACTGCGATCGAGCCTCTGTATGTTCGGCTTTTCTTGCGTGTCCCCACCTCTACCCTCACCGCCCCTCCCCCACTCCTCGCTCTCTCTGACCTCCTCGCGTCCCACCCCCGGAACTCCCCCATCACGTCCCCCTCCCGTACCGCCACCTCCTCACGCGCCGCCGTCGCTGCCGCACCCTCCTCACGCGTCGCCGTCGCTGCCGCACCCTCCCCCCCTCCCACCGCTACCCCTTCTAGACTTGGCCGTGGAGGAAGCCGCTGAGCGGCTGCAGGACGCCGAGACCTTCAGGACACATCTGGCAGCCGCCGCGGACTCTGCCAACGTGTCACTCACCACGGAGGTGGAAAGCATCACAATGGACGAGGAGCGCCCCCGCCTGACCCCCGTGGTGGACCGAGTGGCAGCCGCGAAGGCGGCGCTGCGCGCAGAGGTGGACCACTTGGCAGTAGAGACGGAGGAGGCGCTGCGTCAGGTCGAAGCAGAGGTGCTTCCTGCAATGGAGAGCGCATCGGTCAGCAACGGGGTCACCGAGTACGCCGTCACCGGCGCTTTTGACCTGGAGATGCAGCGTGTGGAGGAAGAGGTGGAGGAGCTGCGGTCGGCACTCTCCGCGGCCGATGAACTCGAACTCCTCATCGCAGAGGCCGCCGGGAGTGTGGCGGAGGCTGCCGCTCAGCTCGGTGTGAGCTATCCTCTCCATCCATCTCCGCCCCCACCCGGTCTTGCACCCGGCCAAGGGTGTCCGTACCGCACAGCGGCCACAGGAACCATGAAGGTGTGGATCTCCGTCGGTGGGGCAGAGCTCCCATCGGAGGCTCATGAAGCCTCCGCAGGGTACTACCATCAGTACGAGAGCCTGGATGGAGCTCTACCTTCCCCTTCCCCACCCCCGCGCCCTTCGCCACCACCGATTGGTGATAGGGATGACGCCGTGGATGCGGACATGGCTACGGCGAGCACATTTGGCGACGACGGCGAGCGGGGGCGGCGGCTACTGGCGCGCGGTGGCAGCAGCGGACGCACCAAGGACGGTGGCGCCAGAGGGTCAAGTAAGCTGAAGGACACCACGGGGACCGTCGGGGAGACTGGGTTCGACATCGGCGTGGCGCTTGGAGGGCTTGGAGGGGTTCCCCAGAGGTCGGTCCGGACGGACTTCCGCTTCTCTCGCTACTTCGCGATTCGCAACCTCCTGGTGGGCGGCATCAAGCTGACACAGTGGCGCCGCCACAAGGCGGCCGGGGAAGTGTGCGGGGCGCGCGTGGTAAGCCTCGGCGCCCGGTGCTCAACAGGAGAGCCCCTTCCGCTTCGCTTCGGGTTTGACCCGATCTTTGCGCCGGAGCGGACGATGTATGCCCCGCAGCTGGCCGGCCGGGAGGCGGAGTTTTACCCCCCGGAGGCGCTCGAGCACGTGGGCAACGCCTCGCGCATGTGGCGCGCCCGGCCCTTTGGGCAGGAGGAGGCGGCGGAGGAGGAGGACGGCGCCGACCGGGCGTACGTTGCATATCTGGACGCGCAGGTGAGGCGCATTCCTCTCCCGACGGCCATATGCGTGCGTCTCGTGGCATGCCCACGTGTGGTCGCGGGCACATAGGGAGTAGAGTTTCGTTTGGCTTGGCTTCCCTACCCCAGCATCTTCCGTGTTTGTTTGCCTCTCTAAAACACAGCCAGCTCCCTTCTGGCAAAGGCGCTGTTACCCACGTGTCCCCACAGGAACGACAAAACCCTCAACGCTGAAGGAAACCCTAAATACTGGTTTCACAAGGGCATGCACGTATCTTCATCCTTTGCGTCTTCTTCTTCTTCTTCTTTCTATTCTTCTTCTTTTTCTGACGGGATACGAATTACTGGGAGTGTGGATAAGCCTGCCCCCGCCGTTGCTGCCTCTCCGACCGTCCAGCTGGCAGCAACAATTCAGAAAGCCGCTCTGGGCCTTACAGCTGGCGGAGGAAATTCATCTGTTTAGGGGTTTCGACATTTCGACAGAGGGCCGTCGTGACGTGAGAGGTGCTGCCCCACTGACAATCGTCTTAAGGCGAGAGGTGCCCGCCCCGTTGCCTAGCACTTACTGGCCCTCTGCATTTGCCATCGGGCAGGTCAGCCAGGAGCGCGCGTTCGAAGTCTTCCGGTACCTGGCGGAGTCGCACTTCCTGGACCAGCACTCGCATTTGGTGCTGGCGGAGGCGCTGATGTGGAACGCGGAGCAGGAGCTGCTTCTCAAGGCCGCCGTGCGGATGGAGTGGGTCGTGGGTGGGAGCATCAAGGTGTCGTTCGAGGTCATATCCCTCCCCGCGCCGCCGTCCTTCCTGAACGCGATGGTCACCCCTCGGGAGGCGTTGCTGCTTCTCGTCGCCCTCATCGTGCTCTACAACGCACTCTCGCACAGCAAGCAGTATGCCAGCCAGCTGCTCCTCCGCTTACGCCTCAAGCTCATGGAATTGTTCTCTGACCTTCAGGAGGAGCTGCAGAGCTCGCCACTGCCTCGTCGGCGCCTTGCCAGCGGCGATGGCAGGGAGCAGACAGGTGCAGGCTTCTTCCGAGCTTCCAACCCACCCCGCCCCGCCCCCACCCGGGACGTTGCAACGCAACGGTCCGTCCCTCTGGGAGCCCTCCTATGGCCCGTCCTATTTTATGTCCTGCGCCTGGGACAAGAGTAAAGAACGCAGAAAACGAACACAGAAAACTTCTCTCGGAGGGATCCGTTCTTCATGACTGGTGCGCACGCTTCACGAGCACGACTCCCCTTCGAGATGTGAGGTGTGGGCCCCCCTCGGCCTCCGCCCCAATCTTCGTGATAGAGGAATATGCAAACGCCGCGTACTGCACCAAGAATGGTCCTCGCTCGTATCTCAAACGAACTTCACGCATGACGAAGCTCCGGTCATTTGCTCATGCTTGGAACAAGGCGTCTGAGAATCTTGAAAAGAACACCCTTCCTCTTCCCAAATCACATCCCGCAAGTTGATCCGAGCCATTACCGGCGCTCCCGTGAGTGCAAGAGTCGCCTCAGATCGGACTTCTCAGTCAGGATGCTCAGTCCGTCGGATGGCCTAACCGGTTCCGCTCAAAATGTCCCATCCGTGGCCCGATAAAAAATACCCCGTCCAGTCTTACGTTCTTCCATTGAGTGCGCATAGCACGATGCCGTCATTTCGTACTCGAACTGAAGCGGTGCGCGTGGTGCTGCCAGGTGGGTCAGACCCCTCCAAATCCAACAGGTTGCATTCTGCCTTCACGAGGAGCTTCCGAAGCTCCTCGAGCTGGATTAGGCGCTGCAGCAGGCATACTTCAAGGCGTCTGACCCTCACGATGCTCGGGGCGTCGGCTCCTTCGGGGGCCTCATCAGCGACTCTGCGCACGTCTACAGGTCGCTCCTCCTTCTTCGGGTTGGCAACCGTCCAGTCCTCCCGCAGAGGCCAGGACTTCTTCTTGTTCCGGCACCTACTGCATCACCCTGGGAAGAGCGCGCATAAGTCGCGCATGTGGCGGCTGGTGGATGGCATAAGCATATGGTTGCAGGTAGGCATCGCCCCCTCCCCTGCCCCTTTGTCCGCCCCCTCCGTGGTTCCCTCCCCCGCCCCCTCCCGCACCCCGCCCCCTTCGGGCTCCCTCGCAACGCCCTGGTTATAACTTTCCAACGGAATATTCCCACAAGAAGGCGCCAGTTGCTGACGTCTGCAAACTTCGAGCGGCACCGCTGCGAAGGATCGAAACGTTTCAAGGATCGAGCGGTCATGGCACTTGAATTTGGCAGACGTCGACCAGTGTCGCAGACGTCAGCAAGCCATTTCTTGTAGGAATAGTTTGTAGGAAAGTATTGAGACGTAGAGGTGCGCACCCCGAGTAGCTGCAAGCCCAAGTGAGTTGTATCCGAGGTGTGTTTAGACCGTCGGGCGGGAAATGCTGGTTCCCGTCTGGGGTTACATGCGGTGAGAAAAAAACGATTTCTCGTGCGAAGGGCTCGAAATGGGCTCCTGTCGAACCGAAAGGACTTTAGGGCTCTTTAGATTCGTTATTTAAGGAAGTCGCTCCAACTACCCAACGGAAGAAGGAAGAAGGAAGGCTCGCAACAGGTCTCAGGGTTCTCAGCGTTCCCACATGCCCTGCACCAGGAGCAACCAAAACTTGAGAATGACTTTTGGGCTCAGTCACCATGGTTGCCATTTGTTCCATTTGCCGTTTTTGCTCGAGTGGGGCTTGCAGGGTAGGCGGGATCAGGTGGGCCCGGGGGAGCTTGTGCAGCGCCGCAGTCGCAAGTCGTATTGTCTGACGTGGATATCATCTGCCAATGCATCGATGCAGGAATCTGCAGGGAGACTGCAGGGGAGTCGGTGGGATTGCGTTCCTTCGCTTGCTTGAGGCCCCCGCTGGCATCAAGCAAAGGGGCTTACCGCAAACTCGCAGGGTTCCCCCTCCGTGTGTGACCCAAATCGTTGCGTCTTCTCCCACGCCGGCGTCGTATTGCTCCGGTTGTCCTTTTCATGCTTCTTCATGGCGCGCTCAACAGGTGGCAGCGATCGGCGTGGGACTGGCATACTTCTACTGCTACATGACCCTCGACCTGTCGGCCGCGCCGTACTTCCACGTGTATCACGACCTCTACGCGCGCGCCAACTTCTTCCTGACGGCGCGCGCCGAGGCGGACGAAGCAAGCGCCATCCCCGCCGCTTCCGACACGGCCACGGAGGGCCTGTCACCGGCATGGACATTGCCGGAGGACCCCACGGGGCGGAACGAGCTGCGCGAAGCGCTACGCGGGGCAGACAGCCTCGGGCGACTGCTGCAGCGGTATTGGATTTTGCAGTCGGTGAACGTCATGCTGCTGATCGCGCGTATCATGTGCGACATGCGCTTCCAAGAGAAACTCGGGTATGATACGCAATATATGCGCCTCTGCGATGAAGACGCCCGGCCTTAGATTTATGATCCACAGGCATTCATGTGTTTTCCCCGGAATGACCCCCCTGAATGAGAAGATATTCACCGCTGTCAGCGTTTTGTCGTGGCCGCAAGATCCCCCCCTTTGCCTACATCACGTGTAGGGCAGCTTGGCCATGCACCAGTGCTATGATCAAATTGCGGAGCGACGGAGCTTCAGCGGTTTTCCCCACAGGGTCTCGGAACGCTCTCAACTGGAATCAGAGTTCAGCGAGAGACAGAGATAGAGAGCGAGCGTGATGACGGCGGGTGAAGGCGGCGTGTTGCGCCATCGTGGCGTTTCAGGGATTTATTCCCTGGGGGGGGCCTCCGGGAGAACAGGTTCCAGGGCGGTCTCCGATGTGGCTGGGTTTTTCGGGCAGGGAGTCACGTCCTAGAAACTTCGGTGGAGTCACGTGCAGCTCATCGGACCGCACCAAAATCTCTTCTGCGAACGGTCTATTGAGGAGTGCTGACGAGCTTGCTGAGGCGGCAGGTACGTCATGGAGACTCTCCACTTGGTGCGGCTCGACCTCCTGCACTTCATCACCCTCGCCATGTGGCTGGGGTGGTGCTTTGCGGCGGTGGCACACATCAGCTTCGGCGTGCGCACCCAAGAGCTCTCCACGCTCTGGAACGCGCTCGGCTGGCTCATGAGCACCCTCGGCACGGGGTCGTATGGCACCGTCGGGCAGCGCGTCCTCGGCACCACCACGAAAAAAACGCTCAAAGGCCAGGGCCAATGGGAGCAGACTCGGTGCGCTGCCCGGGACGTCCGCTGTCCTTTCTGAACCCCAAACGTTGCAAGTGGGCTTTGTTTATCAATGGGCTGTGTCGAAGAGGGTTGTGTTACATCGTCTCTGGTAGGTATACGTGGCTTCCTTCGATATATGCGTTTGTTGCTCTGCACGCTGCGCACTGTGTTCCAATAAGAAAGCGAAAATCGTGCATGGCGGTGTGAGGGGGCAAAGTTGCCAGGGCAACACGGTGCTGAGATTCATTGTGTGTGTTGAGGGTGCTATGTCATGTCCTCACCTTGTTCCTGCATGCATATAGTCCCTCTGGGGGGGTACTGACTTCAGGAATTCTGTCGGCTTGCCTCATGCCGTGCGGTGTGGGGGGTATCGAGTATGGAATAGCATCCCCCCCCCTCATCCCTCTGTAGGGCGCATGGAGTATTGCTTCCTGTCACACCTCTGTAGGGTGCATGCTTGAATCGTGGCTGCCCTGTGGCTGGTATCACAGACCGTGTGTCCCCATGCTTTAGAACGGAAGTTGCGTCAGCCAACGGTCATTGGCTGCGCCCCCTTCTGGGGCCTAGCTCGGGGACATATGAGGCAATCCCGATCGGAGGTGTGTCATGAAACGTTCTGGCAAGATGTAAGACATCTCAATCTCAACCAATTCCGGCCCCAGCTGGCGATTGTATGCCAGCACCAGCTCGCGATCATACGGCTGCGTCACGCTGATGCCCCACTTCCCACAGAGGGGAGTCCATATTGCACGACCGCTTCCTGCGCAAGGTCCGCCTTGCGGGTCAGCAACCTCCTACCAGTATCTCTCTCTCTCGTGACCATGTTCCGAGAAGTGAATTCGATACCAACTGGAAAGTCGTGCACAAATATTTTTGCCATACCATCAAGTGGACATCTGCCTGCTGAAACTGTATTTGATTATAGGTTGAATCCATGATCGGTCATACTCTGTCAACGGGCTAATTGTGCTGGCACCTTTTTTGCGAAGCTGACCCCGCACAGACACAACCTGGTTTGAGGGAGTGGGATACCCGGTTGCAGACGGGCAAGAGGATTTCTTCTATTCGGCGGATTTGCCTTGACTGATCGCCTTGACTGTTCGCCTCGACTGATGGCCTCGACTGAAACAAACATCGATGCCGCCAGAAGGATCTTTCCATTGCTTCTGGACCACCCATCTAGGATCCGAAACTGAATCGTGTCCGACCAACTGTCGTGAACACCCACCCGCAGAAAACTCTTCCGATAGTCTCTTCGGCAGTGGGGGAGCAGAGAGGACAAAAAAATGCAACCCCCACGTCCCCTCCGGCATTGGTATAGGCTGTGCTCCACCGCCGAAAAACACACTCGGCGCCAGGCTGAGGGCGGCTTGTGTGGCGGGCGCCATACAGGCTAGAGACGGTTTGCGCGTGGGGGCTGATGGTGCCGGTGGCGTTGCTGATGGTGTGGATCGTGCTGAACATCACGGTCGCGATGATCACCTTGAACTTCAGCCGCATCAAGGCACATCGCGAGAGGACCGAGGAGGACGGCGACGGAGAGCACATCCTCCACGACTGCGCCTGGCTCTTCAAGCAGTGGATCCTGCGCGTCAGCGGCCGCCGCCCCGCAGTCGCCCGCCTCCTGGAGCAGCTGGTCCGTAAGATGGGCACTGGTGACGATCTCACTGCCTTCGAGGCCTACAAAAACCGCATCTACCGGCAGAAGCAGGAGGTTAGGGCGGAAACCAAAAGGACCCGGTCGGGAGCGGTCTCTCGGCTGCGCACCACCCTCTCCGAGGAGGAGGGGCTGCTGCCAAGCGATGCCGTAGCGCTGCAGCTGTGTGACGGCCGCAGCGTCACAATGCAGGAGGTTATGGACGCGGTATGCGCAGCGGCCAAAGCGGACCGCGTCCGAGAGAACCCCCAGCTTCTGCAGCTCAGCCTTGACGACAGGCTCCTGCTCAACTCCTTCGCGGGCTTGTTGCGTCTCCGAACCCGCACTATGGCCCGGGTCGTGAAGGGCGAGACGCCGCGGGAGCCAGCAAAGCGCCTCTGGGGGCCACTGAGAGAGCGAGGGTCCGTGGCGGCGCGTTGGATGGCGGGGGCAATCAGTGGCGCGCTGACGTGGCGCCCATCCTGCTGGAGGGCCATGTCGCTGGTGTCCGTGCCGGCCGGTGGGTGGCAGTACAGTGAGCTCGGCCTGGACACGGCCGTGGGCGCCACTCCAGGCAATCGTGCCAGCAGTGAAGGTTGGGCCTCTCACTCTGACGATCCGCATGATGCATATACGACGATCCGCCTGGTGCAGCTGAATGGGAAGGGTGGCGGAGAGTGGAGGTGCACCGCTGAGCAAGAGAGTGCCGGCTTGGGTATAGGAGACGACCTACTAAACAGAGCATTGGGCCATCTGCACCGCCCAACACCATTCCGACATCCGCGTCACTTCGGCCTCGTTTCGGTTCCTCGATTGATCGCATGCCGCTGTTGGAAACGTCGTTTTGTTCAGAGTTGTCTATGCCCATGCTCTCACAGCTTGGCGTGTTTGTAGATTGGTGCCAATGGGGGCGATGTTGGCACCTGCCGTTGTTATCTGGCAACAACGAAAGCGACATAAAGCAACAACACTGCCTCGAATTTCACGTTGCAAGTCTCACCGATGAGGGGGGGTAAGGGGGGCGAGAGGGGAGGGGGTGAGGAGGCAGGTCAGGCGAGATGTTCATCGATTTTGTGCAAATGGACCCGTTGCTGCGCCCAGACACAGCTGAGAGCTTCGCCGAAGACTCCAGCAGGAGCCCTTTGGAGGCCCAATGGGCGTCCGTCATTCCATCAGACGGCAACGGCGACGAAATCAATGTCTTCCAACACCCCCCAAACAGAGTGACGTGGAGGTGGAGGCCTCAATGCCCGGGCCACTTCAAAATCCGCGTCTTGCCTGGGATCTCGACACTGACACACCTGTCAGCAACGGTGCTCATTCGGAGAGCATCCTGGAAAACGAGCGGTGGTTAGCAGCGAGCCGCTTGGCAAATGGGGTCGGTCAGGATGAGTCGGGCATTATTGTGGTGGAGTACGAGGAGGGGCCCGAGCTGCCGTTGGACGGTAGCAAATGCGGTGACGTCGGCAACAGCGGAGTGGCGGCCCCTGTCAAGGATACCGTGGGTGTGCATGGCAATCGCGGAGAACCCGGTAGCATCGACGGTGGTAGCTTCCCTGGGGGTGAGAAGGCAGGCGATTTGGTGCCAGTTGCTGCGGAAAGCACGAGCTACGCTGTGAACGAGAGATCGGGTGTGGTAGAGAATTGGAGTGGCTCTTCTCGGAAGCGGGGGATGTCTCAGAATGCTGCTGGGGCTCCCCCTGCCGTACTGGTCAGCTATGACCAGGGAGCGGTGAGTTGCAAAATCTCGAAGCCTGATGGATTCCGCTTCGCGTCTAGGAAAGTCCAGAGTGCTTCAGGGCCAGACTGGTGGCAACATCACGCGTTTGGCATCAGCTTGGGGCAAGTGCTCAAAAACCATCACCAAAAAATGCTGAAGGCCCAGCTTGCAGGTAAGGTAATAGTAAACATCGACTGGGAGCTCCTGGGCCATTATGAGAAACTGAAAATGAGGCACGTGCCGCACGTATTGCCCCCTGCAGCCTCGAAGAGAAGACGCGCCAAAGAGCATCATAGACGCAATTGGCAACAACATTCCCGTAGTCTCCATAAATGGGTTGGTGAAGTGTCCGAGAAAGTCCAGTCCGATCTTGCATGCCAAGGGCTATTGATAGAACGGCTGTTCAACTTGCAAAAACTCATTTAGAGAACCAGCACTTGGCCTCGTTTGCATTCATGCCCACCAAGGTGGGTGTTGTCACTGCACTTTCAGGGACATTCCCTTAATGTTAGAAATGATGAAAGAAAATGGAAAAGTAGATGTCAGAAATGAGGGAAAAGGAAATGAATGCAGAAAAAGTATAAAGAAATTGGTAAGGAAGCGTTGCTTCGGGGAGCGAAATCCTAGGCCCTTCGAGCCCGTGTGGCAGCCCAAAGGGAACGTCGTGAATACCGGGAGTGGGACATCGACACCCTCAGGCAGTTCTCTTTGGAATCGACATCAGTGTGTTAACATATACATTGGGTGTGTGAATATATATTTCGTGACTTCCTATAGTGCCTTGCTTCGGCGCCACATTACAGGAGCACCCATCGATTGGTGACGGGCCCTGGGAAACGTCAAGACGGTATCATCCACCCAGGAGGCATCAGGAACACATACTATTGGGAGGAACTAATAAGGAAATCACAACCCGGACAAACGGCATTCACGCCGTCTTAGAGACACCGTGCAGTCCAAAACCACCACACTACACTACCTCTATACTTCGTGTACATATATGTGTGTGTGTGTGTGTGTGTGTGTGTTGTTCGGTCACCACATCGTATCATCTTTCCATGCTGCTTTGCATTTGGGTTGGGAATATGTATGCATTTGTGGTATCTTGTCACGGCCCCGCCCTGCTCTTGATTTGCTTTTCACATCCACTGGGATGATGATGGGCTGGCTTTTGTTGGCCGATCTCATGCCGTTCAGTGTGTGTGTGTTGTAGCGACAACTCGCATTCATCAGGAACTCGCATGTAACAGCCTATTATATAATTCGGTACGTAAATACGTGTACTTAAAATGTAGATGAGGAGGCAAGGAAGGTAGGAGGTCAGGACAAAAAATATAATCAATTATTGGCTTTTGTGGCCAGCAACAGCGCAAGGGCTAGACTAACTATGCTATCAGAGGGGTACTGTACACACCTAGCTAAAGTTCGATTGAGCGCGTAGGCCACCACACCGCGCGTTATACCAGGTTGTTGAGCGCCTCCGTGAACGGTGGGAGCGCCGAGATGTCCGCATCCGTGGACACCAGCTCCTCCGTGATGGGATACCGCGGGATGTCATTCAGCAACTTGAGAATGTCGGCGTAGGTCTTGGATTCACGATACACCGTGTCGAGCGAGACTTTCCCAATCAGCTTTTGAGCCTGGGCGTTGCGCCGAGCTGCGATCCAGCAGAAGCAGCATGCCTGCGACTCGGGATGGCGTGCCATTGCTCGGCTCAAACGTGACGATTTTGCTTACGATGGCGGGAACAGTCGCGAGTGAGGTCTCTGGAGCAGAGGTAGGCGCCGCGGTCGCAGGAAGCTGACGGAGCAAGAAGTCTTCGGTCATCAATAACGCTGACCATGCTTGTAACCCGAGCGGGTCGAAGTCGGACAACTCCGACTCTCGCGCGGTGTCTGTAATGCTGACCCACGCGTACACCGGCAGCCGCCGCAGCGTCTGGCGTGTTTTCGCCATCTGCCTCGCAGCGCTCACTTGCTCCCACTCCAATCGGAGCGCGTAAGCGGAGATTCCGTCCACCCCATCCAAGAGTTTGGGTGAGGGGACAGATCCATTATGAGCGGACAGGTCCTGGATATCGAGGCCGCCGATGTGGTGGAACGTGTTCCACAGCACATCGATCTCTGATCCCGCGGGACGTGAGGTAGAGGTGGGCATCCGATAGCGGTGCTGCTCGCTCCGTTGAGATTTGAACCGTCGCCCCCCGCGCAGACGCACGAGAGGCCAACTAGAACGATTCTCCTGCCAGGGTCCAGATCAGCACCATAAGAGACGGGGCTGGATCTCCTTGCTCAGACGACGGGGGTGAAGGTGTGGGCTCCTCGTCGTCGGGGGATAGTTCGGGCGAGGAGGCCAGCGTCGCGGCTCCTTGTGGGGGCGCCTCCGGCCCCGGCGCGGTGGCTATAGCGCTGAACGCGGCCGGAAATTCCTACGCCAACTGCAGGTGGTACTCGTTGAAGTATGCCGCGACCTGTTGCTACATGCATGGCCAGCACGGAACCCGCAGACGGTGCAGAATTTGCCATCAACTGTGCCATAACTGACGGGCCCCGGGCAAGATGGTGGTCGGTGAGGGCACTTGCCGCCGGAACTGCCCCTATGGGACCTGCATAGGGCATGGACTGCGGTGGTCCGGGGAGGGTGGGGTAGAATTGGTCCAGCCGGCGATGGTGCCCCACTCTAGGGCGCGGGGCGTGCCCAGCGACACTCCAATACGGGTCCAGTCGTTGTCGCCTTCGCTGCCTGCGCGACCCTTGTGCGCGGGATGGCATGGCCATGACACCCACCCCATACGTTCCTGAAAGCTGGGAACATGCTGTTCCTCGCATGTTGCACACGGGTTCCCTGGTGTTCCTAAACCTTCTCTCACAGGTTCTAACTCGGCGGCTCTTAAAGAAGTTTGGCCGGATCATGATGATCGCAACAATCTGGAGTGCGGATTCCACTGGGAACAAAATCTTCAAAGGATCGAAGCTCTCATTCCCGTGGACCTTCGTCAATCGCATCGCAAACTCCTTATGAAATGGATTCACTCCAAAGATGAGCTCTCGAAGGCCGCATGTGAAACCGCTATCTTTACCTGGTATTCCGTGAAATGTGCTAAAACCGAGCTCCCCCGCTTGAACGCGTTCTTTGGTTTTCAGATTCGACACGCACATCACATTCTAAAAGAATATCTTAATCTCTCCAATGACATGACGGCCGAAATTCATATGTTTGCTTGGCGGAGTGCATGCACGCCAAATGGCGCGCATGGGGAGCCTATAACGCCTCTCTGTTGGAGGTTGTCGAGTTCGATTGCCTGATGCAAGTTCGATAGATTTGTCCAGAACCAAAAACCAGAGCCTGAAACAGAAAACCATAGACCAGTAACCGGAGCCAGAGTCCAGAGTCCAGGCCATAAACCAGAAGTCCAGAAAAGATGTCCAGGACCGTAGCCAGGGGAAAAGTCAGCGGGGTTGGGAATAGTGGGGATGGCAAAGTAAGGCGGAGGATCAGGTGGCAAAGCTGGTGGAGATGGCTCGGGAGTGATGCAGCAAATGTTGGCGGTCACCCAGGGAGAATGAACCGCAGGGAGCACAGCAGCAGCTGTGCCCTGCACCACCGACCCGTGAGCGGCGGTGGCACAGCCCAGAAATGCCAGGATGGGCAGCAGCCCAGCAGCCAAGCGGGCACCGCGGGGTGCAGCGGCGTGGCGGATACGGCCAATAGGTAGTACAGGGACCGGGTCGGACACCGAAAAATCCTCCTCAGCGTCAGGGTCGGAACCAAGCAGTGAAAGTGGCGGTCCCTAAACAGCTGGCGGCCCAGGCAGGGAGAGGGAATTGAAGTGAAGGGTTGGGTCTTGCTCAACCCGGAGGGCAAAGCGGTCGGCAACAAGGGCCGGTATCGATAGTGCCGACTTCGCGACATATCGATAGTATCGCTACTATCACTATCAATCGATCCCGTGAATTTAGCTATCGCGAAATATCACAATCAGTCGATTCGTCGCCTGCCACGTATCACTATCAGTCGACTCGAATCTAGGAACTATCACGTATCAGTCGATTTGAACGTACACGACTATTGCTATCAGTCGATTGGTCGGCGGATTTCGAGGTATCGACTTCGAATTCACCTGTCACCACTATCGTTCGACAGCAAGGCCATTTTACAGATAATATTGCCTAGGCCGCCGTGAGTGCATGGGTCTCCAGTTGGAGACTTCTCGAGTCTTGAGACCATAAAACAGTCGTCAAGCACCGAGCCCGGAAAGCCGCCATATACCTTCATATCCTTCGTAGCACTCACTGCATAAGCCACTATCGGCACTATCGATATGATCGAACTATCGTTGATTATTAGTTAAGTAACTGCACTATCAGTATCAGTCGATAATGAAAATTTCACTATCACTATCAATCGATAGCAACTTTCGTGAAAATCGGGATCAGTCGATTCCATAGTATTCTATTATCACTATCAATCGACCTGGGCTTTGTAAACTATCAGTATCAATCGATTCGAATTTTTGAGAAATCGGGAAATATCGATCCCTTAAATCTTAGGCGATACTGGCCCTTGGTCGGCAAAAGCACCTGCGAACAGGTTGCTGAAGTTGGCGGGGTCAGCTGTTACGGATCGGAGATTAGAAGACACCAGCAGTCGCGATGTTGGTACGTCATCGTCGATGGAACGATAAATCCTCGATCTGTAATCATCTGAGTTGAACGAGTACCACTAAAATACGCGAAGATATCATCAATAGCTTCGCGTAGCTCAGTGGACAGAGCGTCGCACTAGAGAAGCGAACGTCGCGGGTTCGAATCCCGTCGTGGAGCATTTTCGCCCCATGACGATATATGATTTGACCCGGCTCGTACAACGAAAATTCCCGCACCGATTTTCAGACCGTAACATCAGCGGCGGCAAGTGGTGCCAGCGCCGAGCCCTGAGGCAGTGCAATATCAGAGTCCATGGCTGCGGCATGCGGTACCATAGCGGGGGGATCGGCAGGTGGCGGCGGTGCCACCACCCGCGGCACGGAGATGGTGCCAAAAGAATCACTGTCAAGAGGTACAGCCGCCGCAGCCCGTGCGGCTGCAGTGGCATCCCGAAGCCCAGTAAGTACAGAGCGGGCCTCGGACAGGCGGGTGGCCATCTCGGGATCCGAAGGGGCAGGGGCAGCTAAACTTGCGAGCCCCAGGTCCAGGGATGCGGGGTACGTGAAAGGATGCTCGTCCGACCTAACCAGCGGTGAACTGTGCATGGAGCACAGCTCGGCGAAAGCAGCATCATCCTCGGCGTCGAAGGCGGTTTGGAAAGCGGATACGATTTCATCGAGCTCCTGTGCGGCGGCAGCGGCATCGCTACCGCACGCACCATTCACCGCGGGGCACCTGGCCGTGTCGTGATAATGGCCAGGGCAGAGAGGGCATTCCTGAATAAAGGCCGAAGAAAGGGAGTGGAAAGATATATTGCGGGCGGCCTGCTTGTTGTACTTGCTCTGGGACCAGTTGCCGCCTTTGGAAAACGTCGTAAGGGCAAAGCGGGTTCCGTGTGCGAATTTGTTGCGGCCGTGAAATTTACCGCCATGGCGGTTCTGCTGATCCCGTCATTTCGAAGGGGGGAATTGAACACCACCAGCCTTGCGGCGTGGCGGTGGCGGTGTCGGCTCGATTGGCCCAGGAGGCGGAGCGGAATCCCGCTCGGTGTCCTTAAACCAGCGAAGGAGGTCATTGGCTTCATGTAAAACTCTGTTGAACTCCTCAACAAAAGCAGAAAAATCTGAATTCGAAGAAGGGATGTAGGCAGCCGCTGAGATGGGGATGGGCGGCGACTTGGTGCGTGCGGTAGGGCCATCGGGATTAGCGCACCACCAGACCTCACAGACGTGGGCGTAAATCTCCTCGATGCAGACCTTGTTGAGTTCGGAGTCGAGCCGCAGCGGCGTGATGACCTCCTTGTAGAACTCGGGGTCGAGGGCCGAAAGCAGCTGCCTTTTGGCGTAGACGTCGTCCAGCTTACCAGCACCCGAGACCGAAATCGCCTGCAAACACTCGTCAAAACGTGCAACGAGTGGTTCTGGGTCATCCGTGGAGGAGAAAAAAATGCTTAACAGTTCCTCATGATGCCGCAGCTGCTTGTGGTTTGGTGGCAGCAGGCGCTTCGTCACCTCTAGCAACGCACGCTTCCCATCCTTGGGAGCCGCACGTGCCGAAGCCTTGACCCACCTACGAGCCGGTGAGTGAGGGGTAGTGAGGGAGACGAGAGAGCGAAGCAGAATGTCATTGTAAACAGGGTTTAGACTTTTCTCCAAGTCAACCAGGTCGAAGATGTCAGAGGTAGTGGCCTCCTTGGAGGCAAAGGCAGCCTCCAAGGCGAAAACGAGTGAATCCCACAGCACACGTTTGTGGGGCTCGCTACCAGAGAAGGACGAAGACTTGTTGCCAAGGGTATCCTTGGCAACACGCTTAACGACGTCTGCATCCCAGGTGGACTGCAGAACGCCAGTAGCGCGAGTCCTATCCGCTGCTGAAAGCACAACAGCTGGAGAGGGCGTGGTAGCGCGATACCGAGCTCCCACATTCCTAGAGAAAATAGAATCTAGTCGCAATTGGGCTTGAGCGCCCACAAGAGGCGTAAAAACTGAAGTTGCAGAAGTCATGATGTAGAACTCCTGTAGGTGGTGCGTCGGGTAGAGGAGCGTAGCGTGATGAAGCAGCGAACGGATAATGAGAACGATGAGAAAAGAGAATGACGAAAGGGGCAAGCGACAGCAAGCAAGTCAACAAATGCGGTGGCCAAGAAGATGACGACAAGAATGATCAAGCCTAGTCGGAGTCAAAATCAGCGCAGACGGTACCCATAGACGTAAGAAATCCCAATCGAAAACCAGTTCCGCACGCTCAAACCGTCCGTACGAAATAGCACATCACGCCACTAGGAGGGCCCCAACGCCCCATCAAGCGGAAAGTGTTTAGCCAGACATGGCAAAAGCAGTGGCAAAAGCGGGGGTGATCCCCATAACCTGCGAGATATACTGTGATAAAGGTATATCGATAAGACAGTCGGTCAGTGATAACTCAGAAGCTCAAATATGATAAACCGAATACGATATATATGTTTGACCTAGGGAACTGACACCGAGTGCTATACGGAGTACTGGTACAGTCCACTGGGTAATCTGGTGATCCCTAACGGGTGACACACAGATTCCCGCAATATATACGTTATAAATATATTATGTAAAATAGTTCAAAGTGATGCATGCGTTCGAAATTAGCATATATGTCATTGATAGTTCGAAGTGCATGTTTTTATAATTAGGCCCTATAAGAAGATTGGTTTTTGTGTAGTTCTTCATTTCCCCCCCGCACTTCTCTTAACCGAGCATGGCCCGCGCACCAGAAGGTACGAAGGATTTGGAGTACGTGATATACAAT
>LGRX02027937.1:0-39896 GCA_001247695.2 Cymbomonas tetramitiformis | reverse complement strand
TGCACACCAAGCTGAAGAGTCTGGAAACGAAGATCATGAAGGCCAACCTCGAGCAGGAGAACCTGATCCAGTACGTGGGGGCATACGCGGAGGGACCCACCAAGTCCACCTTGGCCAACATGCTGATCACCGGCCAGCACAAGCACAACTTTGGAGTGCCGACGCCGCCGCTGATCCCACCGCGCACCTCCACCACCAGGAGCGACAGCACCCGCCCACGCTTGCCAGCCCCGCGGCCCGCAGGCAGCAACTTCGACCCATCCGGCCTCAACCCCGCTGGGCGGAAACTCCTTGGGCAGCTCACGCTCCCGGCCCCAGCATCCTCCTTCAGCACGGAGCCCGCAGCAGCCACGACCCGCACGGTGACCGGTGTGTGCAGCGAGAACCTCGGTGGGCCCAACGACAACGACTGCACCTTCTGCCACCAACCCCTGCACCTTTTCCATCACCCCACGCTGCCCTGCCACATAAGCGGCAAAACTACCTTATATGACGCCTGGGTCAACCAGGGTAAGATGCCCAGCGCTTTACGACACCTGACGAACCAGCTGATCGTGAACTATGATCGCGTCGCCAAGGGCCAAAACCCGCTGACCAAGACGGAGTTCGACCGGCAGTACGGCGGCAAGGAAAGCAACCCCCGCTCCACCAACCACACTGCCCCCACTGGCGACGCCCCCACATGGCACGCCCAGTCCTATGACTACCACAGCGTGCCACCCCCCGCGCGACTGCCCCCGGGGCTGCACGTCCACGCACGGCACACCCACCACGCTGGGCAGCATAGCTCCAGCGATACCCCGCCCAACGACGCGGCACCAGCAGACACCATCGTACACTTCCACTCGTACGCTGCCCTCATGAAGCACGGCAACCCCTTTCTGAGGGGCACACCTGACCCCACCGCCAGCGCGACCCCCGCTCCCCACGACGAGGGAGCACCGCAGGCGCCCGATCATCACGAAGAACCCGTCAGCCCCACTCCAACCCACTACTGGTATTCCCCGGCCAGCCCTGCACCCGACAGCACCCCTCACTCACCCAGGAGGCCAGGCCCGGACAGCCCTCCATATTCCCCCACCAGCCCTTCATTGTCACCCACCAGCCCCCCATATTCTCCCGACAGCCCAGCCCCTGACAACATCCCTGAACACTACCCCGACCGCTACCCCGAGGATTATCCCAGCAGTCCCAAGAGCCCCTCTCCATCACCCGACAGCCCCGTCATCACGCGGCATCTGGTCACCCAGGTTCCCGACAGCCCGCCACCCTCGCCTCCCCGCGACAACGACATTGCCGACGCTATGTCGCCATCGACCTTAACGCGAGAACGGCGCGTGGCGGGGGAGAAGGCTGCCCTGTCTAACGCCCTACGCCGCCATGTTCCCTCCGGCGACGCCCCCGTGAACACCTTTGATATCGCATACGCAGTCATCCACTTCGAGTGGCCGGAGTATCCCATGGGACCTGACGGCAAGCCAATGAGAATTGGCAACCCCCAAGTATGCCACTACGACTTGGCCCACGACCAGCACGGACTCCCAACATGCTGCATGTCACACCGCGAGCGCCCCGAAAACTGGCTACCACCCAGCGGCGTCATCGACCTCGTGAGCAGCGACGACGACCATGACGATGATGAGGACGACGACTGCCCGGGCATGGAGTCGGGGGATGACAGCGACGACGACGAAATTCCCCTCGACTACGACACCGAAGGCTGTGACGAGAACACAACCGACGATGGCACATCAGATTCTCCCACGGCACCCTACCAGGAGGCACTGCACCCCATCCACCACCACTCATACATGGCCCGCAGCATGGTCAACCACCGCCACATCCCTGCGTCATTCCGCCGCATGGGCAGCCCGCCGCCCCCCACACCCGCAGCTCCCGCCGTCGTACGAGGACGAGAGGAACACATCCCCGAGCAAACCCCCGCCGCTGCCGCGATGGTGCTCATGAAGACCACCGATTGGATTGAGGAGGACCACGACAACCCCCCTCAGAGCCTCTCCGCGGCCCTGTCCACCACCACCGCCAACCACCAGCAAGTACCCCCGGCGGAGCTGCAGCGCCTTACCACCAAGGCGTTCGAGGAGATGAGCCCGGACATGAACAAGTGGTTCACACGCACGGCTGTGTGTTACACCCTCTGCAACGACGACCCAAAAAAATCCATCCTCGTCATGAGCCAGCGCACGGGGCAGTATTTAACCTTGTCCGTCATGATCGTGGACACCGGCTCAATGCTGTTCGTGATGAACAAGGTGCACCAGGAGACCCTGGGCCTCAAGGTGCACTCCAGCACGGCCACCGTGGACACCAGCATGGGCAGCGGTGGGACACAGCAGCACCGCCAGTGGGGCACTGGTGAGCTGATGCTCGTCATCGCCCCCGGCACCTCCAACGAGATGGTGCTGGCCGACGTGACCGGCATCAGTCCGTCATCCCCCGTGAGCTTTGACGTCCTACTATCCGTGGACATCCTGCACGCCATGTCCGCTGGGGTGCTGCCCGCCACGCCGGGGCGCGGAGCCGCACTGGCATACCACCCTCATAACCAGCGCGGCGACTTCGAGCACAAGGCCTATCTGCCCCTCAAGGTGTTCAAGGACCACCACGCCGCGCCGAGGCCCGCAGCACAGTTCGGAGGGGGGGCAGAGTGGACAGCCCACCTGGACAACATGGCAGCCGTCCGAGCCAGCCCACGCCACCCGATGGACGCCCGCCGCCCAGCCAGCCGTTTCCGGCCAGCCCTGGTGACGCTCCTCGCCCTCGTCCTCCTGGCCTCTTTCTTCAACCCCGCTCAGGCCTACGACAAGGGTTCCAACAGCAGCGGAGTCTCCTCCTGCAGCGCCACGACACCCCTGCTGATCGCCATCGGAATATGTGGCGCGGCCGCCTGCGGCGTAGCAGCCTTCTTCAAGTGGCACGAGCTCCAGAGGGCCTGCCCGCCCGCCTGGCCGTTCGCCCACTTCAAGACCGGCCCGCCGCTGACCCCAGCAACCCTCGCACCATGGCACGACACCACTCGAGAAACGGCATGCCCTTTCTGCAACAGGGGAGCATGCCAAGGCGTCACCAGCCCTCAGGCCTGCCACCTGAGCGGGGGCACTGGACTCTACGCGCGATGGGTCAGCGACGGCAAAGTCCCCTCCCACCTGATGCCCCTCCTCATGCTCGTCGTCAACACCAGCCGAACCGCCTCCGGCCAGGCACCACTGACGCGCGTGTCCTTCCGCCAACAGTACGGGAACCTCCACCCCAGCAGTGATACCCCCGAAACACCCAACCCCGCCGTCCTGAGCCCACCGATCCCAACTCCCTCCCCTCACCCCACAAACGCACCAGCCCCGCAACCCATTTCTCCCCTCCACCACGAACCTTGCCCCAGCGACCAGTGCGACATCTGCCACGAACCCCTTCGACCATGGCACCACCCCAGACTGCCCTGCCATATTACCGGCAACACCTCCATGTACGACAAATGGATCACCCAGCCACCAGTACCCAACAGGGCAGGTAGCCTTCGATGCAAGATGCCCATCGCACTGAGGAAGTTCAAGCACCAGATGATCATCAACCACGACCGCCTCGACCGCAACGAGCCCCCGCTAACGCGCACCGAATACCTGCAGCTTTTCCCAATCCGCGGCCCACGCCCTCTCCCGGAGCCATCTCCCACCCAAAGCCGCGCACCCCTCAGGCACCACGCTACACCAAGTGACGCGCCCCCGAGTCATGCCCATACCATCGCCGCCGTCAACGACCTTCCCGCCAACCACAATGAAGCCAATGTCAGCACACCCACATTGTCTCCCACAGCAACCCCCCCGATGGCAGCTGTCAGCCCCACCCTCAGCACGACAGTTCTGGAGTGGGCCAAGCGCATCTACACCAACATTATGGGAACGGCAACAACAACACCGCCAATTCCCACAACAGACGCCCCTGGGTGCTCTTGCCTCCTCATGGAAATCGGCTTCCCCGGCTACGTCTGTCCCGCGCACCCCACCAACAACGACCCCACAGCCCCACAACGCCCCCCCAAAACAACGCCCTTGCCCACCCCTGACAAGGAAGCCTGCCCTCCACGAGCCGAGGCGCAACGAGCCTCGACCCCCAAATGGGCAACCATGATCGCATGCGCCATCGTCCTCATGGCCACCCTGCCCGCCGCTACCGCCGCCACGACGATGGAGTCCAGCATCGGCCACACAGAGGTGCCCAACACCCATTCATCGTTCAGCACCATGAGCCTCACAGCACTGGCCACCACGCTCGGGCTCACAGCAGTCCTCGCAGCCATATTTTGGGCCAGGACACAACGCAAATATCACAGCCCACACGCTCCTCAACCCTCAAACAATCGCGACGCCACCGCAATCCACCACCACCACCATGACGCAACAACCCACCACCACCACCACCACCACAACCACCATCCCAACCACCACAACGAAGAAGTCACCACCACCGCCCAACCCCCAACGACCACAGCACATGCATCACCACAAATCATCCAATCCGCCAACCCCCACTCATACTTCACAACAAACAGTCGCCCCCACATTTCCACCTCCTCCACACCCGACAACACTTCCACCACACCTTCCAGCCCTTCCGAGGACGACGCGCTCCCACCCCAAGAAAATCCCGACGCCTCACACCGCCTCCCCGACCATATCCCGCGGGTACTGCACACACGCCCCAATGGCCAGGAAAACACCCATCCCAATCCACCAGCCACCGCTCCAAACCCCCGCAACCAACGACGCACACCACCCAACTCACCACCAGCGCGCTCACTGCACAACGCCGCACGCACCAGCGATTGCCCATTCTGCGGGATCACCATCGACCGCCCATTCCACCGCTTCCTACCCGACCGCTGCGCGGTATCGGGCGCGCGAAAAGATCTGGTGCTGCGCGGCTACTCCCCATGCCGAATCCTGCAAGGAGACACACGTCCAGAAAATGTGGCACTCGTGCGCGACGCCACCGCCCTCATGTACATCAACACCGTCAAAGTTACAAATGGGTTCCGGCCGCTGTCTTTACGGCGTTTCAGAGCAAACGGCTCACAATGGACAGCCACAACGCACACCATGATCGCGCCACCCACCGCCCCACCACGCACCACCGACCACAACTACGCGCGCGGAGTGCCCACTCACGTGGGCAGCCATTCAACCCCTGCACCAAACTCTCAACAAACGCCCAACGACCTGTTGAGAGTTGGGCCATACCGGCCCATTCCCACCGCATCACCCGCCCCTCCCGATGTGCATCACCGCCCTGCCCCTCAAGCAGTACAGGCACCCCGCCGCAGGCCCAGATCGTCCCACATTCCAATGCACGCCTGGGTTGCAACCGCCATGATGTGCGTTTTCGCACTCGCAAGCCCCACCACAGCACTGACATCCCCCAACGTCGTCAGCGACATCCCGTCATCTCCCGCCACCTTCTTCATTCTGCCAGCAACCTCGGTCGAGCCACAGCCTCTCCACCCATTGCTGGGGGGGGGGAAATTATACGTCACCACCACCAAAAACAACAAACACAGACTGGGCAATCTGGACCACCAAACCTTTTTTTTCTCAAATGCTCAAGACGCCCTCAGCAGCAGCTACCCAGCACGGCTGCCACCACGCCACAACCGCCCCAACCAACCCCGCATACAGGTGGAATGACGGGTCACGACTCGCCACCACGCGGCAGGGGCTTGGCGCAGCCCCTCACACGCAGACGCTCACAGCCGTGGCCAAAAACACAACCCGGTCGCCGACACCACGCGCCTTCAACAACGTCATCACAGTGGGGCTGGTCACGACCGCCACCATGTGGGCCAGAGGGTTCGGCACGGAAAGCGCAGTGTGGGCCAGCATGTACACCTTCGCCTCCGTCACGCCCTGCCTATGGGCACCCGGCGCATGGTGCCTGGAACACACCGCTGCCGTCCTGATCGCCGCAACAGCAGGGGCGGCCGCTTTGACAACACAGGGAATGGCATCTTGGGCCGTGGGGGTGCTGGTGACCCAGTGGTTCGGATCGGCCACAGTACACTACGTGTCAGTCGGCATTCTGCTCCTGGAGGCGACATGGCGGGCGGTGCGGAGGTTCTCCCCGAGCCTCCCCCTGCTGTTATGACTCGTGGAGCGGTCCCTTAGCGCCCGGATGAGGTGGGCACTCATCCAGGCCTGGGGCCCAGTGCCCAGGTCCGCTGGAAGGCGCAACCGGCGGGCTCAGCAACAAGCCAAAGCAGTGCTGCAACTCCTTGCCCGCACCTGGGTACAGCGAGTGTGCGTACGGCTTGGCTGCGCGCTAGCCATCTGGACTACCTTTACGACGGTCCAGACCAACAGCATAGGACACGTGCTCGTGGAGGTGGCGTGTCTGGCGGCGACAGAAGCATGGAGGAGCGTGCCCAACTGGTGCATTACGGCTGCAGCGACCGCCGGGGCGATACACGCGTGGACACAGTTCCGCCTGGCCAACACCAACGCCGTCATGCGGTTCATCATTCTCAATCCAAAGTGTGAGGACCCCCCCAGCCGCTTCAAACGCGCCAGCAAGCGGAATAAACGGCAAGGCCGAGGGGCGCCATCCTCCCACAATCTGCGGCGCAGAGCCGGCCTCAGGAGGGCAAGAAGCCGGCGCCACGCCCGCAGGGGCCGCAAGCGACGCAAAAAGCCGCGGCAGCACTTCCAGGCGCAGACATTCTCCACGCAGGCCGGCGAGGTGGACAGCGCCATGCCTCTCGGCCGAGAAGACGACGTCGAGGCACTACACGCCCGTGATGAGGAGCTGGACGTCGTCATGGGGCCTCAAGCAGGCTTCCACGGCGAGGGCGCCTGGACCGACGAAGAATGGCAGGACCTACGCAGCCTCTTGCGTCGCGAGAAAAGCTTCATGGCCACCACCGCCACCGACCTGCCTGGATACACCGGACAGATAGGCAAATTTGACATCCCCTTCAAAGACGAGTCCGCCTCACACTACCAAAAGCCCCGACGATTCTCTCCAGCCGAGCGGAAACTGATCGATGAACACTTCAACAAGCTCCTGGCTGATGGCATCATCGAAAAAGCCCCAAAATACTGCGAAAACACCTGCAACGTCGTCGTGGCCATGAAGAAGGCCCTGGATGGCTCCTGGACGGACAAGCGCGTGGCGCTGGACCTGCGAGGGATCAATGAATTGTCACTCAGAGATCGCACGCCTCCACGGCTGCCCGAAGACCTGTTTCACGACATCGGTCGAGACCAGTACATGACCAAGCTGGACCTGCGCAGCGGATTTCACCAGATCGTCCTGACCGACGACGCGTCACTCAAGACATGCTTTTGGTGGGCGCGAGACGGCGCCGCTCCCGAGCAGTACGTCTACAAGCGCATGCCCTTCGGCAGCGCTAACAGCACCGCCATGTTTGGACGGGTGATCGAGCACGAGCTGCGCGGACTCAGCTGCGCCAAGGTATACTGCGACGACATCCTAGTGACCTCGCCTACCGCCCGCCAGCACCTGGCCGACCTGGAGGCAGTCATGCAGCGCCTAAGCAAAGTGGGACTGCGCGGTCACCCAGGCAAGTCGGTTTTCGCCGCCGGCGGGTGTGAGTTTTTGGGTTTCCTGCTGCGACCCGGCAGGCTGTCGCCTCACCAGGCGAAAGTGGCCGCCCTGCTCGAACTACCCACGCCCAAAGACGTCCGAGGCGTCCGGGCCATACTGGGCTTCATGAATTTCTACCGAATCATGGCTGCGCGCATCGGCAAAGAAGACTACTCGACACTGGCATGGCCACTGAACTGCCTACTGAGAAAAGGCAACGAGAACGTCAAGGATCTTTGGGGCAAAGAGCACGACGACGCGCTGGCCCGGCTCAAGGAGCGGCTCACCGAGCCTGGCGTGGTCATACATGCCTATGACCCAAGCCGGCCACTGTACCTTATGACCGACTGGTCCGGGGTTGGCATCTCTGCCATATTGGGGCAGAAGGACGACGAGGATCGCGACGTCATCATCGCAGCCACCAGCCGCTCCCTCTCCCGGTCGGAAGTGCGCTACAGCAGCTTCTATGGGGAAGCCCTCGCGGCCGTGTACGGCGTGAGATCTTTCCGACACTACCTCCACGGCGTCAAGTTCACCTTGATCACCGACCACAAGCCGCTAACATGGCTGCGCTCCTCGCAATCCCTGACCGGCATGCACCTGCGATGGCAAGTTTCCCTGCAGGAGTTCGAGTACGACATCGTGCACAGGGCCGGGAGCAGCCACACCAACGCGGACGTACTGTCTCGATACCCGAGAAAGTCGTCCGTGGACCCCACCGGCGCCAGTCTGGACCCCACTGAGGAGGAAGCCGCACTACCGACAGCAGGTGCTTTCGCCTGCCTCTGCGCGCGACACCCGCGCATCCTAGAGGAGAGCATGCAGGACGTCGCCCCCATAGCATCGTGGCAATACGAGAGCCATGTGGGCGGGCTGCCAGACGACCCCTGCACAGGCCATGACCTGGTCAGCCACCACCTGGGGGAGCATTGGGCCATGCACATTGACGCCCAAGACCACGACGCCCGCGACGACAACGCGACGACGCTCTGGGAAGAGGCGTGCGGTTGGGTGGAGGCATACCTAAGCAACAGAAGGCACACCCCCATTACTCGGGTGCTGTGCGGCGAATGTACGGATGGGCACGCGACCAGCTTAAACACACGCCCCCTGCCCCAGCGGACCGTGTCCACCCTGCACGACAAGGGAGCCGTGGTCATCGAGCTCTGCGCAGGCCTGTGTTCGGGTCTGGAGGCCTGGCTCATAGCAGGAGGCAAAGTCACCAAATACGTTTACTGCGACAATAACGTGAAAAGTCGGCAGGTCGCCAAACATCGGTTGGTGCAGCTGCACAACCGATTCCCGCAGCAACTCCCTCTGGAAGCCCTCCACGACGCCTTCACCTCCGTGCCCCAAGATCTCAGGCGAATTTCACGAAACGACCTCCTCTCCCTCACCAGCGAGGGTCCGTACATCTTCGCCGTAGTAGGCACAGAATGCCAGGACCTCTCTGCGGCTGGTTCCCTGCAAGGATTGAAAGGGCGGCACTCGTCAGTGCTGTACGACGTGGTGCGCGTGCTGGGGCAGCTGCAACTCCTGGCGGGGCACGACAAGTTCGCATACATGATCGAGTGCGTGGCGGCACAGCACAACTTCAACAGCCGCGAGGTCCGCGACGTCATGCATCCCCTCATGTGCTCCATGATTGGCATGCCCATCACCATCGACGCAGCACGCATGGGGGCGCGTGCACACCGCTTGCGGAATTATTGGACGAACATGGCCGGGTACGTGGACGCGCAATCCGTGCTGGACACCGTGGAGCGGGACCCATGCCGCCTCGTAAGGGACATCCTGGACCCCGGCCGCGTCGAGCAGGACGCCGCAGACGACACCGCCTCCGGCCACTACCCCTGCAACACGCGCGGAGAGCCCATGAAGGCGTGGCCCACCATGATGTCCTTCCCAGACTCCTACCAGTTCAGGGAGGGCAGAAAGGGCACCGTCTGGGACCACGCCACACAGCAGTGGGGGCCGCCCACGCCCGAAGAAAAGGAGCGCGCCATGGGGTTCCAGACCGGAGCCACACAGGCGCCCGGCGTCTCAGCGCGCGAGCGAGGCGAGATGCTGGGCAGAGCCTTCGACGTCCGATGCGTATCCCGCCTGCTGGCCGTGTGCTACCTACTCAACCGAGCAGAGGCTCCTCGGGTGCAAGTCGAATCCAGACACTCCATCGCAGAGTACGCCACGCCCAAGGCTTCCTCCCTTCACTGCAATGGGGAGGAGAGGCCACCCGAAGAACCCCCAGAAGCCGTCGTGACCCAATGGGCAGCAGCGCTCAGCACCATCAAGAGAATTGCACGATTGGAGGCATCCGAGCTGCGGCAGCTGTACGGGCCTGGCGCCACAGCCTCGCTTGTGCAAGCGGCACACCAGCCCCCACCAGAATGCTGCGGCCAGCGACCCCACGACAAGACCGGGCTAGGCGCCGCCCCAAGCGATGGCACCACCACAGCACACAACCCAACAAACCCCCTCAGCACCCCCATACAGTTCGTACCCGCCAGAAGCCCCGTGCCCTCACTCCACACCGACTCCCAGCACCAATCCCGCTCTCCGCGACCCAGCCTCCCCAGCGAAAAGGTGGCACGAACCCTCAGCGCGGCGGCAGAGGCCCGCGAACCGACAGAACCCTACGACGACGAAGCAATGCTGCGGTGGCTGAAAGGCGAACGCCCCGACGACCCCGACATCCTCACAGCTGCCAGCAAACGAGCGCAGCACTACGCGCTCGAAGGAGAATCCCTGATCCGCATCCTGCCCAACGGGGCAAGGCGGCCTGTGCCACCAGTGGACCAGCGAGACCGCATTGTGAAGCAAATGCACGAACGGTGTGGGCACTTCGGGCGCCGCCGCACCGCAGCCATGGTGAGAGACGCATTCTACTGGCCCAAGCTGTACGACACCTGCTCCGACGTCGTCAGCAAGTGCGACGCTTGCGCCCGTTACCGCACCACCTTCGACAAGCACGCCCCTCACCTAAACCCCCTGGAAGTCAAGGGCATGTACTACCGCTTCTCCACCGATCTGGCCAAAATGCCCCGCAAAGCCAAGAACAACTATCAGTACGTCATGGTGGTCGTGGAACACTTCACCAAGTATGTCTGCCTCATCCCACTGCACACAAAGGAACCGGTGGAGACCGCTCAGGCATTTGCCCTCCACGTCATAGCCAGGTTCGGGTGCCCGGCAGAGGTGGTGACCGACAACGGCGGCGAGTGGGAAAAGGAGTTTGCCCAGCTGCTCAAGGATAATCTGATCGACCACCGCACTACTTCGCAGTCCCATCCCCAGAGCAACGGCCTCAGCGAGCGCATCGTCCAGATGACCAAAGCCGCCCTCACCAAGGCGTGCAAGCAGGCTGGATCCATCGACCGGTGGGATTCGTTCCTTCCTTGGATTATGCTGGGATATAACGCCACGCCGCAGGAGTCCACACGCCTCGCACCATATGAGCTCGTATACGCCCAGCGCCCAACGCTACCCCCGGCCATCAAGGAGCGCCTCAGCCAACCTCTGGAGTCCTGCATGGACGCGGATGCCATGGCGGCCAGCTACCTCGAACGCGCCGAGTATGTCAAAAGGGCCACCATCATGGCCGGCAGCAACATCGCCATAGCCCAGCACCGCCAGACCGAGCGATACGCACAAGTGCGCTCAGGAAAGTACCTGCCCAAGCAATTCAACTTCCGCGTGGGCGACTTCGTGTTCCTGAAGCGCAGTGTAAGTCACGGCCTGCAGCTCCACACGCGCGACCCTATACTGCAAATCAAAGAGCTGCCTGACGACGGCACTGCCGTGCTACAAGGCCGATGCGGCAGCACATGCAACGCGCACTGCTCGCAAATAGCCATCTGCCATTTGCCCGACGTCGACCCCACCATCACCTACAATCTGGACGACAACGAGGACGCGCGCTGCCAAGTGTGCAAAAAGGCTGATCGCCCCGCCAGCATCCTTCTCTGCGACGACTGCAATCAAGGCTATCACCTGGGGTGCTTGCAGCCCAAACTGACTCGAGTCCCCAACGAAGAGTTCTGGTACTGCCCCCGCTGCCTAGGCCTGCTGCCGGACGACGACCTCTCCCCACAATACCTCACTGCCTACGAAAACAGGGGCAAACAGCTAGACGGAAAGCGCGCATTGAAGGTTATCGACGGTAAGCCTTACGAGGGCACCATACGGTGGCTGGGAGCCGCAGAACGCCCCTACGCACTTAAATGCGAATACGACGACGGGGACTCCGAGACCTTCACGCTGGCAGAACTGCAGCAGTACCTGCTGCCTGACAACGCAACGGCCCCGCAGAAGCAGGCAGTGGCCCAGCCCCAGCTCGCCGCAGAGCACGCCCTACACACCGCATTGGCAGCCATCCCAAAAATCACACCCAGCTCAACCATCCTGCCCACGCCCTTTGACAGCCTTCCCAGCACCTGGGACCTCGGCGACAGACAGAACATGCTGCGCGCCACGGCTACCCTCCTACCTGGTCATTGGGACCCCGCCCACATCACCAAGCTCACCCAGCACATACGCCAACAAGCCCAAGAATTAGTGGACTTCGCCGCTGCCAACCCCAACACGGTCACACACCGTCACCCGATGACCAACGCGGAATGCCAGCACACCAGCGCCAAGCAATGGGGAACACAACTAGTGGTCACCACCCCCTCCGAAATCGAACAGCTGGCAACTCACGTCGCCTGGCATCCCGCCGACAAAGTGTGGGACCCCTATGCCGGCACGGGCGCCATCGAAGCAGCCCTGCGCCCCCGCGGCGTGCCCACGCACTCCTCAGACATCAACCCCGCCATGGCCACCAGCACCCCAGTGGACGCACTACAACCCGCCAACGTCAGGCGCATGGACAGCTACAACGTCGTGGTCACCAGCCCCGCCTTCAGAGTTTTAGACATCGCCCTGCCGTTGCTGACTATGGGGAGAGAGCTGACATGCGCTCACGTGCCCCTGCACTACGTGTTCGACGCGCACACGGCCAGACGCAGCTGGCTGTGGGAACTAGCCGCTGCGCGACGTATGAGCATCTTGCTCTGCAAGCAGAAGGGCCCACTCGGCAGGCGCAACGTGTGGCTCATCATCGCCGACACCGCCACCACGCTGCAGCGTAGACTCAAGCCACAAGCCGCGTCGTGCTCCATGTCCTTCTAGCCCAACCCGCAACCTCACCACCGCCGAGACACAACCACCGCGACGCGCACCCTCACGCCTAGGCACTCACCCCAACATCAGCCCCACAGCCCCTGACAACCTCCCCGAGAAACCCCAACGCCCACGCTTTCATCTGCCCCAACGCAACATTCCCCTAAAAAAAAAATAAAATAAAAAAATCCCCAGCCCAAGCCCGCAGCCCGAGTGCCACACCCCAACACCAGCCACGACGACAACAACACGCCCACAGCCACAACCACCCAGCCACTACGCTTCGAGGTCAGCGCACCTCGGCCGCAGCCGCTCAGCCAGCTCCACACAACCAACCGCAGCAAGCCTAACCTACGCTCCACCACCTCAGCGTCCAGCAGAAGGCTCCCAGCCCAGTACGCCCTCAGCTGGGGGGGGGATATATACAAAAAATTTTCCAACACCGTCAACGACGACAACAACACGCCCACAGCCACAACCGCCCTGCCACTGAACTTCGAGATCAGCGCGCCCCCAGCCGCAGCCGCACCCCCAACTCCACACGACCAGCCACAACCAACCCACCCCACACTCCGCCACACCAGCTCCCCACCCCGACGAACACATCGCACTCTCCCCGTCCCAACCAGCAGAAGGCTCCCTGCCCAGTACGCCCTCAGCTGGGGGGGGGATATATACAAAATTTTTCCCCCGTAACAGCCCACGCGCCCTAACTCCACCAACCCTCACACCTGGAACCTCAGCAGCCTGGCCACCCTGACACCCGCCACGCGCGCCCTTCTCCACCAACCCTCACACCTGGAACCTCAACAGCCTGGCCACCCTGACACCCGCCACGACACGGCGCTGTTCATAATCGCGACAGCTGTCACAACTATAGACACGCCCAACCCTGGGGCCGGGGGGGGGCCCCCTCGCAGCCCCGACAAAGGCCTTCCCTCCCCTTTGCGCTCTCAGCTTCGCCACTTCCCTGCCACCTCTCAGACAGTCATTCCCACGCCCGCGCCCAGTTGTCACCATTTTCCCCCACTCCGCAACATCGCTTTTCCCCAATTTCACGCTCAGATACCACAATTTATACCAGCCACACCACCGCCCCAATTTCACGCTCAGATACCACAATTTATACCAGCCACACCACCGCCCCAATTTCACGCTCAGATACCACAATTTATACCACCGCCCCAATTTCTCAGACCAGCCGCCACAGATACCACCGCCCCAATTTCACGCTCAGATAACACCAGCAATCCACGTCAGCCCGATGTAAATCTTGCTTCAGCAAACCACCAGGAAAGCAGATGCCAGCACCTACGTCCAAGGGCGAGCCTTCCTGACTGCCACCCTTACAGGAGTAAACCTCACAGTCACATCCCCTTTCGCGAGTCGAAACTCCGTGAAACCCGCGATCAGTACGGCGCCCCCCAGACTACCCCTTCCTCATAATCAGTTATTTGCATGATGACGCTTGTCACGCATCTCAGTTATACCCAAAACACGCCAACGCGGTACAGTACGACGCGTCACGACAACAGCACCATCGCACAGCAGCCACGGGCGCCACCCATGGCGTATCAGCCGTTACATCTACCCGAAACACCCCAGTCAGTTATTCAGCAGCACGACAGCCACGTCACCACGTACGACACCAACGCCAAACTCGAACTACATTCGCCCTGACCCATTTCCTGTTCTACAAAATGCTTTCTCTCTGAACTGCCCCTGCTCGCACAACCGGGGCAACAGTCCGCCGGGCGTGGTGCGACGTCCGCCGGGCCTGGCTGAGCCCATCTACGGCCTCGTGAAGATCAAGGAACATCACAGGCACCACAGCGCCTCATCCGCGCCACGTGGACGAAATCTCCTGCTCGCCGCACCGGATCACCGCCGGCACCTGCAACACCGACGGGTACAAACGCGAAGCACTGCACCGCACCCCAAGCACAGACGTTCACGGCAACTCGACATGGACGCACCACATGTGACACCACGTCACAACAGCAGCCATCATCAGAATGTAGTATCTCAAGAGTCACCAACGGGATGTAGCATTTGGCGACAGTTCAAATGAGGAAGCAGATCGCTGATTGGAGAAGGCGAAACATCGCGAACCGAGAAGACACAAAAACGCCTAGCTGCAGCTGTAGGAAAGGAGCTTTTAAGGAGAATAGAGACGATTTCAAAACATTCTGCAGATAACACTGAACCTTTCAAAATCATCTTGGCCTTGCGTAAATTTGTATCGAATATATATATTTCCTCGCTGAATTTACAGCGACTCTGCAAATTCCCACGCACTAAGCGCCTGTTTGAATCAGTCAGGGACAGTTCGTCTGATACGCGCTCCTCACGTAGCGCATAGCCTGAATTCAGTGCCCCCGAACCCGCAACCCCGCTCGCGCGACCACACCGGTTAGGCGTAGATCCACACTCGCATAACGGAAGGCGAATCCGCAGCGCTAAAGGTCACAGCTCCACGCAGTTGAGGTAAGCCCGAGACGCCGTGTGCTAAGTGAACGCTTTTCGGGTTTTCTTGCAAAGAACGGACAGTCGTGCAGGGACCCGATATGCACCTGAGGAGTCTGGAGCACCTCTGAATTCACCGCACGACAATAAACAGGCGCGCGAAAAGTGTACCCTGAATTCATGCTTGTGTGCGTGCGTTTGCGGTATGTGTGCGTGCCGCAGCTCAGCTTTAGCTTCACTCACTAACGCCGCTGCTGCTGCCTTCTACGTGTTCGTACGAAGACATCGTCTTCGTCGTTTACGACTACTTTTCTTTACCAAGTTCCTAAGGGAATTCTCAGGTGAGGCGCGATAGTTCGCACTCCCGTGAATTCCCACCCTAGGAGTGTTGAGAGGGTGCACGGCGACGCCGAGACGGCCAGCGGCTTTCCGTTTCAAAAACTCGAGTTCAGCACAAACTTGGAAATCCAGCACGCTCGGCTAAGCTCGGCCGCTTCAGACGACGTCACCGCTCAACACTCCTGACGACTTTTCAAACTCCCGAGAGTCAACGGCTCCTCTGCCCGGACCCCGCTGCGACCGTTTTCAAGTGTGCATTCACGCGCGCTCCGGCTGTATGAACGCAGAGTGGATTCACCACACTCCTTCGCTGCTTGGACACCATGAATTCCGAAACTTTACCCGACTGTGTTCTTTCGCTGTTGTGGCCTGAGCCGACCCCATGAATTCAGCGCCGACTGCCGCCACCTTCTTTGGGCATCCCCACTCGGGCTGGTTGGCCCAACGCGGGGGCTTAATTCAACCTTTTCAGCCAGCCCGAGCGAGTTGCGAATTTGGTATCTGCTGACTGCTGGACCTTGGTATCCCTTTTGGAGTCGGGCCCAGCAGCCCGTTTGGCCGTCGTTGCGTGGTTCTCGAGCTGGAGTTGCCCCTTTTCGCCTTCCCCTTCAGGACTCCGCTCTGACCCGGCACCTTTTCGTCAGGTTGCCTGTCAAGACCTTTGGGGATGCTCACCAGTCCCGTGCACCTTTGACACTCCCAAAAGGGGGGCCTTTTTCACAACTTTGCCCTGTTTCCTGAACCTTTCACGTTCCATATATATACAAAATTTTTCCCCCGTAACAGCCCGCGCGCCCTAACTCCACCAACCCGCACACCTGGAACCTCAGCAGCCTGGCCACCCCCGACACCCGCCACGCGCGCCCCAACTCCACCAACCCTCACACCTGAAACCTCAACAGCCTGGCCACCCTGACACCCGCCACGACACGGCGCTGTTCATAATCGCGACAACCCTACTTCAACCGAGATTTTGAGGGTCAAGATGAACTCAGATCAAACTTTTGATAAGACACTGCAGAAAGAGCAACTCAAGATCTTGACGACACAGGTCTCCAAATTTTGAAAGCACCGCCGAAGAAGCCCCCATGAGCCCTTTAAGTTAAGGTGGCTTAAGCCACCTTAAGCTGCGGGTAATAGGCAATTGGCACCGCGACTGCCCGAACGGGGGCAGGAGCGGGCTTTCGGCTTACGCGTTCGCTGAGGAGGCCGAGAACTCGGTGTTGGCGGCCAAGTTTCAACATGCCATCGACCACGGCGACGCCGTGGAGTTCGACGCCCTCTGCATGCTCGCGGGCGGGAAGCCGGGCATCTTCGCCGACCTCTCCGCGTGCTCATTCTGCGAGGAGGACGGTAAGGCCCTCGTGTCCGCCGTCACTGAGTTCTCGGAATTGGCACGCACGGCCGGAGCATCGACTTTCAACGTCAACACCTTCACCGCCAACATGCCGGTGGTGTCGGAGCCGGCTACGCACTCCCCGCCCGCGTCGGTTGAGTCCGACGAGGAGTGGACCGGTCCGCCTAACCCCTTTTGCCCTCCCGTCACCCGCACCTTTGCCGACTTCATTGAGAGCACGGGGGTTGCATTGGGGGCGCCCGACGAGCCGCCCGTAAACATGAACATGCTCTCCGCGATCGAGGCGACGGAGAGCGTGATGAGCTACGAGCCCGAAGCCTGCGCAACGAGCGACGCGACGGCGACGAAGATGCCTCGGTTACACTGCCGCGGCCACGGTACAACAGTGGGGGGGGGCATTCCCGGCTTGGGGAGGTCTTTCCTCACTTCCTCTTTGGTGTGTGCACTCTTCGTGATTTGTGCTGCCGCCGCACCACACGCCGCTTCCGGTGTCGGTGGTGCCGATGCACGCGCGTGCGCGGCTCCACCGGGTCGGTGGTGCTGCGTGGACTGCCTCGGCAGTCCCGACTACGGCAACTTCACCGCCTGCGCCTTTCCGTGGCGTGCTGGGCGGCGCAGTGGGTGGTGCAGTGCCGGATGCTATACCGCCGCGGAGACATGCGCGGTATCGAGAGCTACGACAGGGATTCCGCTTCTACGGCTTTCTCCCGCTACCGCCAGAGCTCGTGGATCCTGATCCACCAATTCCCTCTTCACCGCCTTACTCACCGCCGCCGTACTCGTCCGAGGACGAGGCGCCGGGCTCTGGAGACTCCGCGACTGAGATCGAGGATTCCTTAATTTCGTCTACGCATGATTTACCACCGGCCCCGGAGGCCGGCAACTACTACACCCTCACGCTGCTCCGGGCTGGCCGGCCAGTTCCGGGGACCTCTAGTGGCTGAAGATTGCTTACACCGTGCCTGCCTAGAGATTGGCTAGTGATTAGCTTCCTAGATGTGCGGAGGAGCTCTCTGAATTTGAGTTGTGTTTAGGGTTTTAGCACTTGACAGCTATATCTGACAATCTTTGTTGTGAGCTGGGACCGCCCTGACCAAGAGTACAGGCCCCCAGCTGTGCTACAGTTTCCTCCCGAAGTTGAGTAGGGAGTTTGTTGCTTCGTTTCACTACTAGCTCGTAGCTCCGGTCACCACCCTAGGTGGTGTGCTGGATTTGACACTGTGACACCCGAAACTGTCACATGTCACTTCCTATAGTAGGCTGGGTGACCGTCACCAGTAGACCGGAAACACCCGTTAGGTATTTATTTTCTCTCCTTTTATCAAGTACACTTTACCGTTAAGATATCGTAACCCTCAACTCAGGGTTTATCTCTCTAGCTACAGTGCCCACGCGTTTTTAAGCAACAACCAAATTCGATCCAGCGGCCAGCGGGTCATTGCTTATACTGAAATCGGCAGATTTTCCAGCGGGCAGCGAAATCGATTCAAATTCGATTGCTTAAATCGCTCTAATTAGGCAGTAGCGGATGTGCTTTCGCAGCCGATAGAATTGCTTGTTGCGGGATTCCGAAGGACAATCGCAGGTGCACAGCGTTGCCAATTGCTCAAACCCCGGAATCGAAAGGTCGGTGGTCTGACTCCTCCGCTCCCTGAGAATTGCTTATGCGGGTGACTTTTTCGTGGCATTCAATGTTCCGCAGGCATATAAAAATGGAATTTCGGCATTATAGCACAGACTCGCTCATAACCTAGTGCTAGATCCGTCGCAATGCAATTTCCCGCGAAAACTCCGGCGGATTAAGCAATTTCCAGCGAAATTTTTAGCGGATTAAGCAATTTCCAGCGACTGCTAATAACGGCGCTGGAATTGCTTACGGCACATATGCCAAATTCCAGCGGTTTTGCAAACGCTGAAAATTGCTTAAATTTTCGGAATTCCAGCGCTGGTTGCTTATTTTGAAGTTGCTTAAAAACGCGTGGGCACTGTAGATATATATTACACCGGAACTATGTATCTGACATGGTCAACGCGTCAGGAGTGGTTGCATGACCCGACCCCCCTTTGTGAAATTTGACCTTGTAGTCGTCATTTGTATACTCCCTGCATATTCCGAATTGGCGACAGTCGCATATAAGCAATATCCATGTGTGTAGGGGGTGCATTTTCGGAAAGCGTGTTCGAAATCGTCAAAAAGTGCCCCATAATTTATGAGCAGGACTATACTCGATTTGTGGTGATTTGTTGAAATTAATGCTAAAAAATGCTATTTTTTCAGTGCACCCTACCGCTACCCTTAATAACGACGGGCCTGACTCCGACTGCATAAAACGATTCGATTTCGATGTGCAAAACGGAAGATCTCTGATCTGTGATCTAAGCTGAAAGCTCGGAAAAGCTAAAGGTCTAAGGTCAAAGGTGTCGAAGAATCCAAGTTATCCAACTATCCATTATGGCAGGGAGAGGGTAAAACGGGTTTTCGCTTTTATACCATGTTCCATATTTAAGTTTGTCACAGTCGGCCGCTTAACGGCTGTAGACTGAGGACGATAACGGCCACGCCACGGGGACCACGCGACGCGACGGGACGGCCGAATCGATGAAAAGTAAAGTAAATCTAAAGTCACTTATGCAACAACTGTATTTCATTGGACCCAAATAGGTCCAATATAGAATATTCTTTCTGATACGCTGATGCTAATCTGCTGGAAGTCTGGAAGGTTGGAAGCTGGAACAAAACCAAATCTAAACCAATGATATGAACATAAACCTAATAGGCTCTTCAATTTCATAGGAATGTTCCAAACTTCCATTTCACTATGGATGCTGTGACCTATCCAGCCGTGAACACGTGGCGTGTAAAATGGAAAAATATCCAGCTCAGATTTCCTGAATATTTAAAAAATAGAAAAATCTATGTCGGTATGTCTATGTGCGGAAAATAAGTAGTAATTAAATGATAGTGGTAGTAATTAAATGATGTGGCAAACATGTGACAGTGATATGCTGATCGATGGCTGAACGCTTAATGCTTCGATTGATCGAGGGCTGACTCGCTGCTGGCCATGGTGGTGAAGTCACTCAGCATTGTATATTAGATTCATATATTTAATATTAGGGATAAGTCTACATCGGGGGCCGACATTTCATTTAAATCCACATCGGGGGCCGACATCTCATTTTAATCTACATCGGGCGTAATTTCATTTTAATCCACATCGGGGCATCTCATTTTAATCCACATCGGGGGTAGACATCTCATTTAATCCACATCGGGGGCCGACATCTCATTTTAATCTACATCGGGGGCAGACAGGCCTAAACGTTGCACATCGGGTGTAGACATCTCATTTTAATCCACATCGGGGGTAGACATTTCATAGCATGCGTAGACACACTTACATCTGAAACCTAACTTGTGAATGCCAACGAAGCCGCATTATTTCTTTTGCATGACATGCGGGAAACACGCAGCAATGCTAAAAGACCACCTCCAGACCCACTTCCAACAAAACAGCAGCCGAAACGCGCTGCGAGATCCACTGTTGCTCGCGAGGTGGAAGAGGATGTGCGGCCGGCCGCCACTGCTGGCACACCTGACCTAGAAGACCCAGATTTAGACAACAATCTTTTGAAGCTTGCGGGTTGCCTGCCTAACGTTTTACAGCTGGCGCAAGCGGACTTCTTAACCGCGCATTCAGCGACGTTCCTGATCCCTGGGGATATATTATTTCATCCAGAACATGGCTTTGTTATCTTTGGGCGCACTGGCAGTCGCACTCGCCCCTCCCTCACAATTCAGAGCTTCCAACTTGGTGAAGATGTCGCAACACAAATTGAAACCTTGCTTCTTTCACCTGCGGTGTATGATATTGACAACGTCTGCGACCTGCAGTTCACCAACCTCAACGTCACAACCTTCTCTTGCTCCCGCCGATCCAGCGTCTCGCATTTGACTGTCGGCTTGAAAACTGTTCCCGCGTATCCAGACGGCATGGAGGAAATGCTAGCAGAGGCTGCAGCAGCTGCTGAGGCTGAACGCAACAACATGTCTGCCAGCCAGGACGAGGAAGATGCGGAGGACGAGGAAGACGCGGCGTTACTGAATATATCCGAAGAGGAGGAGGAGGAGGAGGAGGGTGTGGAGGACGAGGCGGTTGGTGTGCAGCAGGGAGGAGCGGCAGCAGAACCAGCAGAAGCATACACCAATCGGCGGCGTGAGCAGAAGCGCCTGTCTGCTAAGCGGCGTAGGGTCATGCAGGTTGAGGCTGCCACTCGACTAGCACAAGGAGGGGCGGAGGTTCTACCTCCACGCGAACTGGTTTCCTTGCGAGCTGTTCCTACCAGTGACCTGATCCAGGAGGGGCTCGTTGTTGGCAGCCGCGACAGCGCCCTTCTTCTGACCGCTGAGGTGGAAGAGCGCGATGGCAAGCTCGCCTCGTATGCCAAGAGTTTCCACAAGGGCTTGGGCAAGTTCTGTGGAAAAGGTCACCTCCAGTTGCTCGCAGGCTGTGGCGTGGACTCCGAATGCAAGCACTGTGTGGAGTGGAGGCCTGCGCAGGTGAAGGATTCCGAGGGCGCTTGGCGCTGTGTGTCTTTCCAGGCGCACACCTGCACCGCTCTCAATCAGGTGAAGGCGCGCACTGCCAGCACCGCGTACACACCTGCGCAACTTGCCCCCATCATCGCGTCGAGGAAGCTTGTGGAGAACCCTAAGTACGACGCCACCGGCCTGAAAAGCGATCTCCGGCGATATCTCTGCTTGGACCCTACTCGCAGTTTCGTACAAAGCGTCATGACCATTGCTAGAGCGAAGCTGAACGGCGATCCTTCAGGGGAGCTGGCGAAGCTGCCTGTACTTGCTCAGCTTCTTCGCGAGCAAGGACACAGGTGCGAGGTCCACACGCTGGGGGCCAAGGAAATGGAGGCAGTGCTCGTGGATATCGAGCACAAGGAATTCTTGCAGGAGCAGAAGGCGAAGCCTGTAGGTCAGCGTGATCGGTGGGATAAAAAAAAGGCTCACAAGTACCCCGTGGAGGAGGGTAAGCAATACTGCCTCGGGTGGTCCTTCGCTCCTTGCACGACGATTCAGACGTTAGACAAGTGCATTCCTGTGAGCTTTGGGGACGGGGCGCATATGCGCAACAACTCAGCAGGGATCCTGATGAGCACGGTGACTCGGGACGCCAATCACCACGTGGTGCCTATGAACTACGCATGTCTCCTCATGAACGAGTGTGAGACCTCGCATAGCATGCAACTGATCTTCTCGAAGGAGGCCTACGGTGACGTCTATGACCACCCCGACCGCCGAGAGGTCTCGGATAAGGACAAGGGTTTGGCGGCTGCTTGGGACACCGTGATGTGTAACGGCAGTCTTTTGTTCACCTGTGCTCGTCACCGTGCGGAGGGTGTGTCCACCACGATCAGGCCTGGCGGCTCGGAAGCCCGGGCGTTGTTTCAGCAAGCGGTGAAGGCACCGACGATCCCGAAGCTTGAAGGGATCAAGGCTCAGTATTCCACACGTGCAGCGGAGTACCTTGGAAAGGCCTCTGATCAGTCACAATACATGGCGGTTTGCGGTAAGCTTCACGGTCAATCCGTGAATAGCTGCGTGGAGTGTATGAACGCGGCCAATGAGAAAGTGCGGGCAGACTTTAAGGAAGGTGTGTTCATGACCAAAGCCCTCCTGACGACCGTCGGCCTGTGTGAAAAGAGGTTCACTGAGAACAAGGCCAAAGCTCAATCGGCCACCGGCCAGTTGCCACCCGCCGTGATCTTGGATGTTGCGGAGTCCATGGAGAAGGCACTCACCATCACGAGCGGAATCTCCTTTACTTCAACTGACAAGGTGGTTGCCAGGGTTGCCTCCACGGTGACACCCGGGGTGCGCTACATTAGCACGCTCAGAGCTGGTGAGTCGGCGCAGTGTGATTGCGGAGTCACGGCATTGTCAGGCTTGCCTTGTCACCATAACTTGGCGCATGCGCGGGTGACGGGAAGGAAGTGGGAGGACTACGTGGACCCCTTGAAGACCACCGCTCAGTGGAAGATGCAGTATCCCGCGCATATGGTTTTCCCTCCTGTGCCAAACTTGCTGGATTGTGAAGCGCACCCTGCTTATGACCCAGACTTGCTGCTCCCACCTGTGGCGGCAAAGAGGAAGGGCCGCCCAAAGATGCAGAAGCGCAAGCTGGGGGTCTTGGAGAGGATCGGTTCCAAGAAGGCATCCAAGTGCAGCAAGTGCGGTAAAGCAGGACACCGCAGTGATAAGTGTAATAGAATCTAGCTTTCCAACTTAGTGCAGTTAAGTTCAATTGCTAAGTGCTCTTAAGTGTTGTGAAGTGTTGAAAAACTTCAGACTAAACTACTGAGAAGTTGAATTCAGTGCTGAGTGCTGATAAGTTAATGCCAATGAAATTGAAGCATTCTAAGATGAAATAATGCATGCTCACAATTGGCATCACGCATCATTAAGTGATGCATTTGCACACGGAATATTAATGAATGCTTACAATTGGCATCACTCATCAGCAATTGATGCATTTGAAAGTACATGATGTAATGCATGGATGCTAGGATGATCTGGGATGTAATGGCGATTACATGATGTAATGATGTAATGATGTAATGATGCAATGATAATGATAATGATGTAATGATGATAATGATGTAATGATGTAATGATAATGTAATGATGATAATGATGTAATGTAATGATGAGCATGATCTGGGATTGAAATGCAATGCATAATTATCCCCGATGTGGATTAAAATGAGATGTCTACACCCGATGTAGATTAAAATGAGATGTCAGCCCCCGATGTAGATTAAAATGGCATGTCAGCCCCCAGCCCCCGATGTAGATTAAAATGGCATGTCAGCCCCCGATGTAGATTAAAATGAGATGTCTGCCCCGATGTAGATTAAAATGAAGTGTCTGCCCCCGATGTGGATTAAATGAGATGTCTGCCCGATGTGGATTAAAATGAAGTGTCTGCCCCGATGTAGATTAAAATGAGATGTCGGCCCCCGATGTGGATTTAAATGAAATGTCGGCCCCCGATGTAGACTTATATTTGTCCTCAACCTTTCGCTTTCGTCAGCCAGACAACCACCGCACCGCCAGCGCCAAGCCCACGCCAAGCCAACGCCAAGCCAACGCCAAGCCACCGCCAGCCAAGAAGAAGAAAAAAAAAACACGGTGACAGTGAGTCAGTGACACACGCCCTTTGCGCTTTGGGCGTATGCGGCAAGACAGCCACGCTATACTCATTCTGTATAATTAATTATATTCACATTGTAAATTTGCACGCGCTCGACGGTCGCGGTCTCGAAGGCCCGACACGGCCCTACCGGCCGCGGCCGCGGCCATGATACGCCCAGGGCGCGGGCGACGGATGTCATGTCATGTCACGTGACGTCGCGTCGCTCGAGACATCGCGGCTTCGTGGGCGACATCGACACCCATCGCCACGTGGACGCCGTGCGATATCATATCACATATGACGTTTCGAGGTATCATAATCATATCAGCATACAAACAAATAATAAAAGGGATCATAAAAATAGTAAAATACCCAGAAAAAGAAGGAAATGGGATATAGGCATATCAGATATCCTATGATATGCCAGGTCACACATTTCTTGTGTCGTGTCTCGTGAGCGAGGGGCGCGCGGAGTCACGATTCTCCCGAAAGTCCCGATTGTCGAATGCAGAGTCGTTGAACTCCCATTGACCCCATCCAGTGTAACCAAAACAAATATCTTTTGAATCTTCCCACGTGTGCGTGGGACTCGAACACTCGATTGAGGGCTCCTGCCCCAAGCGCCAAGCCCCATGTCGCGCGATCCGATGAGGTCTCGGCAGTCCTATCGCTGTCCTATTCATCTTCATGCACGATCGGACGATGCAGTAACATGACATGACAATGACATGCCACCTGCACCTGAGAGTATGGGTACGGTACGTGTCATGAATCATTAATTCACGATTCTTTATTGGTATCGAAACATGGATAATCTCTGGTTACTTTATAACAGGTCCGTTAGGGGCAGGCAGGCGTGGCAGCGGTCTGCCCTGGAGATTGTTTCTTGGAATGATGCCCTGCGTCCCACGATATCGAACATGTGTACATTCTTTATTCGTTCATTGTCTGCCGTGTACAGTTCATGCGACGGTTGAGCACATTGACATCAGACTGGTAGTTAATGATTGGCTTTAGGACTCGAAGAGTATTCCTGGAAACGTCAACATGTACAGAAATGCGTAACGTGGCATTTCTAAAGCCTGCCTACAAAAGCAAGGGAAATACGTGAAATAATATTTCGCCGCCGCGTCTGCATCTCTACGAACAAAAAGTATGTGGAGTAACACAATTGACGGTTTGGATTGGAAGTTCAGTGAAATTTGGATCTACTGTTTATATATTGTCGTCTTCTGTAAGCGTTTCACCATGTCCATCGTCAGCATGACAGCATCCAATCTCAAGATTCTCCGAAGTGCTGAAGCGCCGAACTGAATAACTATAAGCGAAACATCAATATCAAATTTGAAGGAGGTCATCGCGCTTTGATGCTCATCGTGAATCCAATCGTATATGCGTTGCGCGAATGCGCTCCGACCTCCTGAGCCCACGCACCGAAGGTGCTCTTAAACTTAATTGCTTGCCGTTCATCGCCGTGGATGATGCAGCGACGATTCGTGGATCGATTTGAAATATCAATCTGACGGTACGTTTAACTCAGTGCTCTCCGCAGTCCGCACCCCCATTCAGATCACGCACCGAGCACGCCGCATTCGATCACGCCAACGCTGCGCCTCTCTTCTCTGCTCTCGCCATCGCCAGTGTGGACTGTGGATGTGGAGTCATCATCAGCGATGAAACTTCAAGTACCGTCGCGTGACACGGTCGCGGACTAGTCGTCACTCAATAAAGTTGGAGGACGGCAGACCTATTTTGTTTTCCACCATACTTTTCTGATAAATCCAAAGTGAAGCCTGTGAGATGTTTTAACACAAGTAACTTCGAGGAGTTGAGCTTGTGAGTCTCCTCGGAGGAAGGGGGAAGGACCTGGGGCGAAGTCTGCGAACAAAGAGCAGACCAAGCCACTGTCTGGGATTTGGAACTTGAGAACTGGAATTTGCAGCCACACTTTTTTTTTTGTAATTTATTGTAAATATGTCCCGTGAGTGTGCCCGCGGCGGAAGGTCATTATTGTCTCGCCTGCACGCAGCAGACACTTCCAGTGTTATCGCGCCTTTTCCACGCAAAGTTCTCAACCCAAACCACCACTCCTCCTCCACCGAGACTGTGCTCCTTCGGGTACCCCGCCGGAGGTAAACCTTCCTTACTTGTTCTCTTTTGAGTACGTCCACGTCATGTTTGCGGTTTTCTTCCAAATTGCACAGTGCTGAAAGTCTGGTACGTTTGTACAGTCCTTCTCAAGAAAGAACAAATGGACGTCCTGCTGGCTGGCCCATCCCTCACGAAGCGGCTGTGCACGACATCATGGAGACCTCCTCTGCTGCCGAGGATGAGAACATTTTCCTTGGCTGCTCCCCCCCAACGCGTTCCGGTAATCCTTTGGTGAGGGACAACGCTTTCGGTGACCGTTGGACTGCGGTGGAGCGTAACTTGTCCTTAACATCGTCGACTGGAAGCAATCTTGGTCCTTTTGCTGACCGATGTAGCAGTACACCACCATTTGACTCGGTGCGCTGGAAGGCGTGAACTGCTGCTTCTTGTGCTGTACAAATATTATTAGCTTTGGCTGCGTTGCGACATCCTTCTGGGACCGTTCCTCGGCTGTTGTGTAAAAAAAGCTGTTGCAATATTGTAGAGAATTTATGAGTTTCAACCGGAAGTTATGTTTGTAAATTGTAAACTTCTTGGACGCGGGATAGCCAAATTAATGTAGTATACGGAGCTGCTATAAGGCAGTTTCATATTTATGTGCTCTCTTGCACCCTCAAACTTCGTACCCTCTTCTTCAACTGACGTTGACAATCGGATAATACTGACGTGGACACAAACACGATGCTACTTGTTTTCCCCCCGAGTTTCGTTTGTTATTAGCGGGTAGGCAGGCTGTTTTGCGTTTACAAGACGGGGTTTTTAGTTCTGTAGCTTCCCTGCCCGCCGTGCCAGAGTACGGTAGGAAACGGTTTTTGCCTTTGCTTCTGGATTTCCCTTCGTGTGCTGTGTGGATAATTATGTATCGTCCTGGCTGGTATAATCAAGTCAAACAAAGGTGAGTCACGAAGAGAGCAGGATCCTGAACACAATAGCCTCACTTGTTATGCTAAGGGAAGGACTCTTTGTCCACGTTGCTTTGTGATGCAGCTTATGCCAAAAGAAAACACTTGTCCACTTAACTTGTTTGAAGGACTAAAACTGAACATGAAGTTCAAAATGTTTATTCCCCCCAGAATCGAGTGTCTACACTTTTGCTGAAATACATACTTGCTTAGAACTAGATGCCTGGGAAGGAGTAAGTGTAACACGTCTCAAGGTTTAGTAGGGGAATTAAAACTGGGGCATTTTCCTTTCTGTGAAAGCAGCTGTGATGCTTAAGTGTAAAATTTTATGCACACGTATGGGAAATATTGTTCAGGATCTTGCACATAATTATGGTGGTTAAGTGACGTATTGGTTACTCTGGAACCCGAGTCTCCGGACCGAAATAGCGCGAATATTACTTAGGGTTTGTAACGCAGATTGAGCTTATGGGCGTCCGGAGACGAGCTCCACAATCATCAAGTAACGCAGCCCTCGAATCGAATCGCGGGTAGCCGCGCGAAGCGCGGCTCGTCTAAACTCTGGGGACGAGAGTAACGTATTGGTATAATGACTTTGGGAAAATATTTGCTGAGATTCTACTTTATACATGCGAGTCCGCTCAATGAAACTAATTAGGATAAGCACGACCAAGAGCCACACACAGTCACCAAGGTATTTATTGGATGCATCTAAGAACTTAAAAGTGATGCGGCAGCCCCGATCTGCGCGTGACCAAATGCATATCACATACATCTGAACTTGCAAATGCTGAGGAGTAATGGTCAGAGCACGACACACCTATAAGCGGTCCGATCGATTGACCGTTGTGAGCGGCCAAACGCACTTTGATGATACTACGTAATAGGTATAAAACCATCGCAATTCACGTTTTTGCACAGTTATTTATGACAGAATCTTAATGAAGTACAGGACATCAATTTAGAATTTCACATTTTCTCTCCAAAAATAATATATGCATCGAACTTTCACTTCTGGGATTTGTACCTCACTAGTCGGCGACGGAAATTTTCTGGGATTTGCCTCTTTCTATTCCAAAACAATAAATATAAATGTGCTGTACATCCGGGTTTGCAGGGCTCCAAGGCAAAAGGCTACCCAAAAAGAAACGAACACTGCTAGGCGCGTCTTCTAATTCCTCGAGAGTACTCCGCACTTTTGCAAGAGGGCGCGTCGATCTGCAGGAATGAAATGCTCCGAAAGCAGCATCCTAACAAATGTTGAAAATATGGCTAATATAGATTATGGAAAATATGGCCATACTAGGTCAGATGAAAGCCGCCCTTCGCCCTTTTTGTGCAAATGGTAGAATAGGATTTGATGGCCTGGCATATGATGCCTATGTTAATCCTATCACCAAGAGAGGCAGGAATGTTTATGGAAACCCCCCCTTTGATGGAAATGAGAGCTTTACAACCTCAGCAGTTATGACCACCTTGGAGCTCGGCCACCGTGCAGCAAACACTGTGCCGGGTTTTCGGGGCATCTGGATTCTTGCACTCTCCCCAAAGAATCAGGACGAACTGGATTGCAAAAGGCTTTAAAATGGTCTTTAGGTTTCCCCATAACACCATCCCGTTTATTCCGCATGGTTACTGGACAGGGGACGACCCCTATATCCTCCCTGGAGGAGGGTGTTACAAAGACGACTTCTCGGACGTCTGCATTATAGCCATTGATAGCCCAGCCAGCCAAAACTTTCCTGCACACGACTGGAGTGGGACGCAGCGGAAAATTGCAAGGTGATTCATCAATGTTCTACCCGAAAAGAAATTCACTGCCAGGAGGCTTAGCTGCACTGGAGTCAACCTTGATGTTTGGGAGGAAATCCTCAGGGAAAGGAGGATAGTCATTCCTGACAGCCTCCGCCCGTGGCCTCTCTCGCAGGAGGCCCAGCACAGCCCCCATTCAGCACAGTATTACGGGGGACACTATGACACGTCCCACACGAACAGGGACAATAAACCGTTTGCAGGAACTGCTTGGCCAAAAGAACTCACTCTGATGGGTTACCTCCCGAAGCACTTTGGTCAGGTTCTTAGCACCATAGGAGTTAGCCGGCGAAGAATGAAGCCACTTCTCAAGAAGCTGTCAAGGCTGTGCAAACATCACACCCGCATCAGGCTAGACGACGCCTTCCTGAATGGCAATGCCAGAATAATAAATCACGATCCCAACATGACTACACTTAATAGCATTGCTGTTGTTACAGATGGAGAAGCCGTTGAGAGAGCAAATCTGTTAATGACTTCCCTCTCTGATAATGGTACAACCCAGACCCTTCATTCCTCTCCGGTTTACCCTGGATAAAGCCCTACTTCCTTCCTCCCCCCTTTTTGTGGTAGGAGGGGGTACCCCACCCTCCTACCAAAACCCGCCACCCCTCCACCTCCACACTCCGCGCCTTCCACCCCCGCCTTCCCGCCCCTTCATCACCATCCTTCCTCCGCCCCGCTTCCACCTCTTTCTCCCACCACAGATGCAGCCTCGCTCCACCTCCATCTCCCTTGCTGCTTCTCCGACGGCATGACCTTTTAGCGCTCAGCGTAGTTTTGCCATGCCGCGGTATCCTAGGTTCCACTGGCCTAGATGAGCCCTTTGGGGCGCGCTATGAGGATGACTCCAGCTCCCTCTGGCTTTCACTTGCATGCTTGCATGATTACAGCGGATTCGTGACTTTGTCACTATCTTCAGCGTAAATATCTTATTATTATTACTACTACTACTAGTAGGCTTGCACACTGCAGATGAAGAGTGGAGAAACCGCACCTTGAGCGTGTGGCATCTCAGATTAAAACTGAGACCTCCAGACCTTTCGATCTGGCGCTCTGTGAGCTATGAGCTCTTGAGCTAATGCCACTCGTCACATACATGGTTAGGGGCGTAACGCGATATAATTTACGCTCAAATTGAACCAAGGGAGAACAATTTTATTGACGTGTGCTTGTGCCTTGCTAACTTTTACTGCTTTTATTTCCAATCCGCGCGCTTTTAGGGCCTACAAGCGCCCAGGGGCAGTACTTGGACAAAATTGAAAGTCCTACCATATCTTGCCTGCAACCTTGAAATTTCTTGACCTCGGAAGAGCAATCCCATATGTTTCTCTCACCTTGCGCGCATGTTGGAGACACGGCAACTTACCGTTTGGCGAGTTGAAAACGCGTTTTCACTCCAGAGTTCACTCATGGCGCAGACTCTCCAAATCTAGAAATTTACTTTTCTATCACCAAGTTTCATTTGGTTTCCAAGCAGTCCCTCAACACAACGTACGTAAGTCTGCAGTGTGTATGCCGGGTAACTCTGCAGCAGACGGAGACTTTGACTACGCCGTGGGCATAAACGTACGGTATCGGGTATGTTCAAAACACATATGTGACACTGCATGGGATTTTGAGTGTTTTCTGGATGTACATGCCACAGTATGTGCAGAACCCCTCTCTCGTAAACATGCCGCATGAAACCCCCACGCGTCCAACTTTCATCGGTTCCATCTTCGATCAAATTCCGCATGAAGGATGACGTGTGTTCGTCTCTCGTCAGTGTCGCAAAAGGGCCCATATTGGGACATGTCCCAATATGTGTCGGACACATATTGGGACACTTTAACACATATTGGGACATGTCCCAATATGTGTCTCCACTGTCCCAATATGTGTCCCTACTGTCCCAATATGTGTCAAAGTGTCGTCCCAATATGTGTCCCTACTGTCCCAGCAATATGTGTCAAAGTGTCCCAATACGTGCCTCGATCGTTCCAGAACATGACTCGACCATCCCACGTGCGAATACTATCTACGTGGCATTAATTTTTACACAGAGTGTATTAAAATTTTCGACAGCTCGGTTCCATAGGCATTTAAAAATCAGTAATGTCACGAAAATATATATTCTCAAGGGGGGAAGTCTATAAATAAAACGGTTGACAAATAAATAAAAATAGAATATACGGAATTTCGCAGGGAATAGGGCGGGAGAGGGGACAGTGGGGTGGTGGTGGGTTTAAAGTGAGGGGGTGAGGGGTGAGGGGTGAGGGGTGAGGGGTGGGGTGGTATGTGTGTGTGTGGGGGGTCCTCCCGATTTGAATATTTAAAACTTTTTAGGACCCCCTCCTCCCCTCCTCCTCCTTCCTCCCCTTCTCCTGGGGGGGGGGGGGCCTCCCCCCCCTCCTTCCCCCCCCTCCTCCCCCTTCCCCTCCCTCCTCCCCCCTCCCCCTCCCCCCTCTCCTCCCCCCCCCTCCCCCTCCCCCCATGCACCCCCACCTCCGCCCCCGCCCTGCCCTATCCCCCTGAAATTGCACACATTCTATTTTTATTTATTTGTCAATCGGTTTATAGATTTCCCCCCTTGAGAATATTTTCCCCCTGCCATAACCGATTTTTAAATGCCTATGGAACCGAGCTGTCGAAGATTGCGCCGCCTTTGCATTTCCCCGCCTTTCGCATTTTATGTCGGATGAATAGCAATTTTATTACACTTTCTGTGAAATCAATGCCACGTAGATAATATTCGCACGTGGAACAGTCGATTCATGTTTTGGAACGATCGAGGCACATATTGGGACACTTTGACACACATATTGGCCCAATATGTGTCCAAGTGTCCCAATATGTGTCCAAGTGTCCCAATATGTGTCAAAGTGTCCCAATATGTGTCAAAGTGTCCCAATATGTGTCCAAGTGTCCCAATATGTGTCCAAGTGTCCCAATATGTGTCCAAGTGTCCCGATATGTGTCGGACACATATATTGGGACATGTCCCAATATGGGCCCTTTTGCGTCAGTGTCATGTCACATCATTTTCCGATAGAGCGCGGTCGCGTGTCGCGATCCCGCATCATGTGCCACCTGTATTCTTGACTAGCATACGCGTCCGAGAAGTATTTCGCAGAGCCCGAATTCCATCAAGTCTTCATGCTTTATATGATGTGTGTATAAATTGCTCAGATTTCATGTTTGGTAGATTTCCCGGCGTGTCATGCATGTGCCGTATGCTGATATCGCGATATCCATAACCTGCGAGTATTCAGTACCATGTCACAAACCGTGATTATGTGACCTCCAACGTGCAGCACCAATTTCCGAATTATACACGATCTCCACCGATTGGCAATCACTCCCGTTGTTGATAATATTACCGTAAACGTGACACCTCCTGCCAGTCCGCGCACTCGTGCGTCTTCCGTAATCAGTTTGGATATATCACGGATAACGTTAACGTGGCGCATGCCACATTCACTGTATTGTGATTCGAAAAAGACGGTCTGCATTGATTATGCGACTGATGGCGAATCTTGTCATCTGATTCAGGAAATACACGCTGTGCCACTTAGATTCTATTTAGACGCCCTTTTGATCTGCGTCCAATATGCTGAAGTGGACCGACATATGTAATTATATGGAATTTATTCGTATTAAAAAAAGCAGATGTAGATGCCGTATATCCCAGTATATGTCTCATCCATTATACATGGCTGTAGCACATTTGGGGATAGCAAATATGCAATTAAAGAAAATCAAGCCCCGACTTGGGGATCCATCTGCACTTCAAAAGCAATTCCACGTGCATCAATTGGACACTGTATATGCGCATATAATCTATATAACATTAAATGATCACATGGTGCGCCACCCCAAATCTAGGGCACACAATGTGTTTACATACCATGCACTCTAAATATGTATGGTAACCTTTTGGGGTTTCAATGGATCATTTTGATGGATCCTTACGACATTTCAGGGCCCATCAACTACCGTCACCAAGGGCGCTATTCAACGTTTGCCAGGACACACCTGCTCGCAGTGGATATTCAATTTACGAGAAATGGTGCGATATTCCCTGTTCTCCTTTTGTTTGGTTTCGCTATTTATATTCATCACGGAGTTCCCAAAACCCCTCTGCTTTCGCAAAAGTGGCAATTTCTCGAAGAGTTTCGCGGAATTGGGCCTTACTGTGCCCTTGTTCGACCTGCGTCACCCGCTCAGAACTCACAGCGCATCCACGCGTCATGAGACAGGCATGCTTCTGCAAAAGCATGCACATGACACAGCATATGCCACAAACGCAAATCATACTGCTACTCACCTGCTGGGCAAAGTGACCTGCAATTTTAGCAGATTTCGTTCTCATTCGAGGCTGACTCTGCAGAAAGGAAACCAGCATTGCCACCAGCAAATCTTTGTTGCCTTCCCCCTGCGCCTCTGCCACGCTGGCGCCACCTGTTGCCCCCCCCCCCACGCTTCTTAGTTTGCCATCGATGCCTCCGACTCTGCGGCCCTCACGTGGACATGAGGAGGTCTTGGAGTATGCAGTGCTTAACGCCACTTCTGGAATGCCCTCGTGGAATCCACATCATTCCTACGGTGTGAGTCAAGTGACTGTCCACCTGTTCAGTTTCTTACAAGGAGAGGTCATCTCAGCCTATATCGAGGAGCTTTCATCGCACAATCTGATCAGAGGAGCAACACAGCAAGACTCAATTAAGCTCCGCTTGGAAACACTGGTCACACCTTCCACCATATATCAAAACCATGGTCCCAGGCTGTGCATTTGGCGTTCTAACCTCGCACTTCACAACAAATGCCACTGGATGAACTCCAGGCACCGCACCGAAACGAGCAGGGGTGGATCGTCCTCGTGAGTGGGTGGGTCATGCGCAGGGGCGGAGCTTCCTCGTGAGTGGGTGGGTCATGCGCAGGGGTGGGTCTTCCTCGTGAGTGGGTGGGTCGTGCGCAGGGGTGGTTCGTCCTCGTGAGCGGGTGGGTCGTGCGCAGGCGAGTAGGATGGCAAACGAAGGAAAGTGCGGGTGAACCTGTTGCGGATGGATCGGCGTGGTCACTGAGGTGGCCTGCAGCTGCGGCGGCCAACGAATCCGCCGGAGCAGTAGGTGGGGCGGCAGATCGGGGCAACCACAGGGGGACACTGTGCGCTGCCAGGCCCGCCGCAGATGGCTGTGGTCCGGAGACGCGCTCAGCAGCCTCAACGGAACTGCTTGACCTGCTCAAGCCACCCCCCCGACAACCATTTTCCCGAGTGACAACCATTTGCCCGAGTGTTCTTCTTGCGCCCCGTTCCCCCCACACGGGGCTTGCATCAATGGCTTTCCTCCCACACAGGGCTTGCATCAACGGCTTTCCTTCAATCACTAGTGGCCCCAAGCCTCAGAATTTGCCTCTCTCTTCTCCTATCTCTCTCCAAGCCCAACACGGATCTGCGCACTCCGCCTAAATACACGCAGTGCTTATCTCGTGCGCGAGGCGCCGTGTGCCCCCAACACCCCCGCTTCAATGCCTTCACCTCCTTTCCCCTCTGAACCCGGTGGCTGGGATGCCTGCTCTCCGTGTGGAACACCGAGAATGCGTATATGCACTGTAGATGGAGCCTACATCCCTTACACCCCCTGCACCCCCTACATCCTTGCTGCCTAGGTGCATTGTGCTTTGGAATTCTCGGGATTTCCCTCGGACCCCACTTTTCGAAAGCTCCGAGGAATGAATCTCTTGAGACAGCTCGGGGGTTCCTTGGGCATGCCCCCGCCTCCTCGGCATCGGCATGCCTGTGGGTGCCCGCCTTTCCCAATTGCTGCCATCGAGCCACGTGCGCTCGCATCCCAGCATTCCACAACAAGGGTGCGATGTGGGGCCTCCTCACCGGCCGCGTCCGCCGTTAAAACCTCCACGATGTCCATTTTGGTGGGCACCCCGCGAAATCCCCTCCCCGCCCTCCCACGCGCCCCTGCGCTTCCTTTCGACGACGCGCCCTCCATTATGCCGGCAGCCACCCCGAGGTCAGCGTGTGAGGCGGCCACCCTTCGGCCTCTCATACGCTCCAGCAGCTCGCTGGAGCCGAGAGCAGTGCCACTGCCTGCAACTTTCTCAACCAATCCCCAGCCCCTCCCCACCATGCTCCCTGTCAAATCAACACAGGTGGCCGCTTGGGAGGCAATGAACTGCCATCCTCCGAGATCCTTGTGTCGCCGAATCGTCGAAAGTCGATGGAGCTCGGGTCGCGGAATATTTGGCGGCAATCCGCATGTTGAACGTGTCGGGACACATCTATTGGAGTGGTGGGATCCAGAGACATGTGCTGGAGCGCTGCGTTGACAACAGCGCAGGCTCTTCCATTCCACCATCCGCATCTAGGCTGACCAAGTCGATGGGGTGCCCGAGTAAAAGCCTCCCATTGCCATCTGGCAGCAAGCTGACGGAGGAAGTGATGGAGTGACGTAGACACGGCTGACGCACAACGTAATAATTTCAGCAACATGATGTGAGCAAGGGCACAAATAGTACGTAGTCAATTACGTGATAGTGCTGTCTAATGGACGAGTAGCAGCGCATGTTCAGACTCCTCATCTACTCCTCACAGTCGTCTAAGGGAGGGGCAGCCGCAGGCTCCCTCTCCTGGGTTTCAGCTACCTCAGCTCCCTTAGAAGATTGAGCCATTCCTTTAGAAGGCTCTGCGGAGTCGATGAGCAGTTTATTTATTCATTTAATGCTACCTGTCCAATAGACAGTACTAGAATGTAATTGACTATGTATTATTTGTGCCCTTGCTCACATACGGTTGCAGAAATGATTCCGTTGTGCGTCAACTGTGTCTTCATGGTTTTTTCTTGGCGTGGCTTTCAAGTACGGGGCTTCGGAATCCACCGTTTCCATGGACGTCGCCTGGCGCACTCCAAACGTGCGGCGTCCCCCAATCTGCCGCAAGGGCGCCTGGTTCACAGCGAAGGATCGATACATCTGGTCATGCGTGCGCACAGCATCTCACATAAAGCGATTCCCATAATTTGTTTCTACGGTCCTCACCCGGAGGCCGGTGCCAAGGGCCTCCTGGCGCACCTGCTCCTGCAGCCGGGCTCGCGTGCGCGGCGTCGGCTGCCGCTCCTCCGCCCTTTGCAGCGCTGCCGGGCGCTGCAGGGTTGCCTCCGACACTCCGCGGGTTGCGTGCTCGCCCGAAGCGCCCCTGGATCTCCTCCCCACTCCGTTGTGTCCGCACTTCAGATTCCACGCAGAACACCACTTCATCCTTCCTCCACGCTTTGCGTGATGCTGAGGGCGACGCGCCTGGTGCCGGGGGCGACGCGCCCGGTGCCGAATGCGGAAACCACGCGCCTGGCGCCGGGGGTCTTGTGGCGTGGGCCACGTGCCTGGGGCGCTCCTGCAGCTCCAGACCTGCCCGTCCACGTGGGCACCGTGTTACCCTCGGCGCTGCGAGCGATGCGAGACTGCCGCAGAGCCTTCGCAGTTCCATCCCGTCCCATCCCCTCCCCTCCACCCCGCCCTTAGCGCCCAGAGACACAGATGCCATCGACGTTGCTCCGCCCGGCGGCTTCCGGCAAGGCTTCTTCTGCGTCGGCACTGAGGCAGCCGTAGAGCCGGGGCCAACAGTTGTGATACTGACGAGACTGGCACTGAGGCAGCCGTAGAGCCGGGGCCAACAGTTGTGATACTGACGAGACTGGCACTGAGGCGGCAGCCGTGAGCCGGGGCCAACAGTTGTGATACTGGCCAGACTGGCACTGAGGCGGCCGTAGAGCCAGGGCCAACAGTTGTGATACTGACGAGACTGGCACTGAGCAGCCTGGTAGAGCCGGGACAACAGTTGTGATATTGACGAGACTGGCACTGAGGCAGCCGTAGAGCCGGGGCCAACAGTTGTGATACTGGCCGAGACTGGCACTGAAGCAGCCGTAGAGCGGGGGCCAACAGTTGTGATACTGACGAGACTGGCACTGAGGCAGCCGTAGAGCCGGGGCCAACAGTTGTGATACTGACGAGACTGGGGAGCAATTACATGAAGACCTGGGTGGTTGAGGGGGGTGTTGGGGCAGTGGCATGCAGACCTGGGTGGTTGAGGGGTGCTGGGACAGTGGCACATGCAGACCTGGATGGTTGAGGGGGTGCTGGGGCAGTGGCATGCAGACCTGGGTGGTTGAGGGTGTAAATTGTTGAGAAGGCAGTGGCATTCAGACCTGGGTGGTTGAGGGGAGGTGTTGGGGCAGTGGCATCTGAACCTGGGTGGTTGAGGGGTGTTAGAGACAGTAGCATGCAGACCTGGGTGGTTGAGGGTGTTAGAGAACAAAGTAAGCCATACAGACCCTCCGGTGGTTGAGGGTGTTGGGGCTAAGTGGCATGCAGACCTCGGTGGTTGAGGGGGGTGTTGGGGCAGTGGCATGCAGACCTCGGTGGCGCGCTGGGCGACCCGCTGGGCCTCGTGGTCCACCACGACCCTCTCCGGATTGTTCGCCGTCTCAATCTTCTCGTGGTCCATGGCGCTGCGACCCTCCTCCCCACTTTCTCACGTCCAAACACCCCGAAATTGCGGCGGCCACCTCCGGCACACCCCCTTCCCCAGCTGGGGAGCCCTATTCCGGCTTCCCCTGCTGTCTGCACAGCGCATCCCGCATCACATTTCTGACGCGGTGCGCTTGGTGCTTCTTGCGGGCGGTCGCAGCGCCCTCTCAGTGCTTTCAAGGAGAGCCACTCGGAGTGCAGCGCATGGGAGGCGGCTTGGTGTGCGGGGGAGTTGGGATCGAACCACCACTGACGCCGTAGACCCAAACCACAGACTCTTCAGGATGGTGGGGAGGAGGGGTGTGAGATTGAACCACCTGCTGATGCCGCTAGACCATAACAGACTCTTCAGGATGTGGGGGTGTGTGTGAGAGGGGATGAACCACCTGCTGATGCCGTTAGACCCAAACAGGCTCTTCAGGATTTGGGGGGGGGTGTGGGGGATGAACCACCTGCTGATGCCGCTAGACCCAAACAGACTCTTCAGGATGTGGGGGGTGTGGGAGTTGAACCACCTGCTGATATGGAGCCCAAACAGACTGTCAGGATGTGGGGAGGATGTGGGGGATTGAACCACCACTACTGATGCCGCCAGACCCAAACAGACTCTTCAGGATGTGGGGGGGGTTGGGGATTGAACCACCTGCTGATGCCGCTAGACCCAAACAGACTCTTCAGGATGTGGGCGTCGTCCTCCACCGTGTCCTCGTTCTTGCTCGCCGCCGCCCGGTCCCTGGCGCTGCCCCTGCCGCTGCCCGCTGTATCTCCAGCGGAGCTCCCTCGCTGCCCCACCTCCGGCACATCCTCGTCCGCGCCCACCCGCCTCCGCTGCCAGGCAGGTCCACCCGGGGGCCGGCTCGTTCGCCCGTTAGCCGCCTGTGCACGTTCCTCGGGGCACTTCTGCTGGTGCCTGGCCGCCGTCTCCATCTCCTCATCTTCCTCGTCCTCTTGCTGACGTCCACCCTGCATCCAATCACATCCTCCACGCAGCTTCTCCCGTTGTTGACAGCAGAGCCGGCTGCGGATACCCGCTGCAAGGGGCCACGTCAACGACACTGCATCCGCCTGCACTGCGGTGCACGACGTGCTCCCCGCAAATCCACGTTTCCACGGTGGACCAGCTCTTGCGATACGGGCAAAGCGGCGGTGGGAGGCGCTCCGGGACCCGCGCAAGGGGGGGGGCGCTCACCTCCTCCAGGTCCGCGGCTTTGATCTCCCCGTCTACCTCTGCGAAAATGTCTGCAGTCTCTGTACACTTCACTTCGTCGTCTGCCAGCGTGAACAGATCGCTAATATCCTTTGCCTGTGTGAACCCCGACGGTCCGCGCCGCCCATGGCTTTTGGCCTCTGCGGAATGTTTTCCCTCTGCCTCATCCCCTACTCCATGGACTGCCTCGCCCTCGCTACTGGGGCTACCGGGGCCTCCCCGGTCAGTGATCATGCGGACACCGCGGCATCTTTTCTGGAATGGCATTTTTTCTGGAACACCCCGGCATCTTTTCTGGAATGACATATTTTCTGGAACACCCAGGCATATTTTCTGGAATTACCCGGCATCTTTTCTGGAATGGCATCATTTCTGGAACACCCGGCATCTTTTCTGGAATGGCATCTTTTTCTGGAACACCCCGGCATCTTTTCTGGAACACCCCGGCAACTTTTCTGGAACACCCCGGCAGCTTTTCTGGAATGGCATCTTTTCTGGAACACCCCGGCATCTTTTCTGGAATATCTCGGCATCTTTTTTGGAGTGGCATTTTTTCTGGAACACCCCCGGCATCTTTTCTGGAACGCTGTCCTCCATCAAGAAACGTAGCCCCTCCTTCCAAACCCTGAAAAGACCGTCCTTGGAATATCTGTGGAACATGCGATGGCTCCCTCTCACCTCCCATTATCCCAGATTACGCCGCGAGAGTCCAGGATGGGTGCACCCGGCGGAGGCAGAAGCACCTCAGCTCGGACGAGCCCAAGACACGGACACCACCGACGTCCTAGACGCTCCATCATCGGTGCCTCATGACGGCGCAGCGCCCCGAAGTTTGGCCCGGACACCACTCGGATCCTCCAGAACGCGCCGAAGGGACTTCATATGGGGGAGCCTTGGGGATGGGGAGCAGCCCTCAACAGCAGGGAAGAGCGTTGCGATTTGCCTTGAAGAAGCGGCGCTGACGTGGATCGCTGAGGATCTTGTTGGTCATGAACTGCTTGAAAATCTGCCGGTGATAAATTTTCTCCTCGATGGCCCCCGAGGTGATGAGGCGGTACACTGTCACGTTTCTGGTCTGTCCAATGCGCCAGGCACGCTCCCTGCGCACTCCACCCCATCCTCCCCGTCCCTCTTGCCTCCGCGATCCTCCCCCTCCC